>SMSR01008495.1:8455-36627 GCA_019453355.1 Ceratina japonica
CCAATGAAATTCATTGCATCGTTGCACAACTATTTCACGAACGTTTTTGTTAATATCCAACTCGATAATTAATCCTAACAAGTTCTGTTTACTTTAATAAATATATCCATGCGTTGAAATCACCGAACGCGTTCTGGTCGAACAACGCTCACAAAGGGAACTCGGTTAAAAACGAACCGATCGCTCTCTGAAAGTAAAACACATAGTTGGGATCGTTGATCGTTGTAAAGAAAATTTCTGCGAAAATTCTTTGTCCCCGGTATCCCCGGAATTTGCTTTCCTACCCTTTGAATTCTCCCCGGCTCTATCCTCCTGCCTTTGAATCCTCAATTCTCGCTTTTAACATATTCTACGGTAAATTTCAACTGATCAATTCCCGGATAAACAAAATTGTATTATTCATAAGCGCGATTTCTAACAATACTGGATTTGAAATTCGATTTAACTACGAATGAAGATACCAGAAAAAATTCCGAAGTTGTAATCGGTTTTACAATCTACAACGTCTAATCGAAAAATCGAAAAGCTTCTACCGATCTTCGTTGAACGCGACTAAACTAATTTGCGATTGTTCTATACAAGCGGACGCGGTGCGGCGGTAGCAAGTTCTGAAGTTTTGTCGCGGCGCGCTAGTTCCAAGCAATTACCGGAAATTTGCATCGATATTTCCCTCTTGAATAATTACGAAACGCGAGAAAAATTAAGCGCCGAGTCGATAGCTTTCGCCGAGTAAATCTCTTCCCCGACAAATTCACGTGACTATGGCTGACAAAACGGAATTATCATTCGCATAAGTTGATTAATTTGCATTTATAAAACTCAAATTGATGACAAAAATATAATAAACAGTGTCATTATTTCAATCTTTTCGCTGATGTAAATTACTAAATTATATCGACTGACTCGGCCAGAATTTTAAAATTGATTCGTTGGAAAACAAGAAACAATAAATGTACGATTGCGTAATCGTCTACGCATAAAACCAGGCCGATGAAATATTTCGCCGAGTTAGTTAAGTCGCATTCTAATAATCGGTGCTCGACCTTGCTTAATATTTCGTTAGACTGGAAAAAGTCCGGAAGGCCGGCGTCGTTATCCACTCGATTCACTCGCGTTTTTTTTGTCACCGTCTAACGAGCTGACCGACTCCCGATTTCCCACCCAGAAATTCTTTTTGCAACGGTACTATTACAGCTCTTACCATGGAAAATTAGGTAACCGATCCACCGCTTGTTTCCACCACTAAAAACCGACGTCAATCGACTGTTTAAAAGGCTGACTTAGTAAAATTTTCATATCACCGATGAAAAACATCTGATATGTCCTTTTTTAATACTCCTTGCACGCTTGACCTCTCTATAAATATGCTAATTCTCAAGATAACTAATGTTTATACATTAATTGATACACGTGATCTTCGAAGAAGCGCAATATAGTAAGAAGAGAAGGAGATGTAAATGCGAGAGAGGAATTCTTCACAGCGAAGCGTTAAAACGTTTGGTTTCGCGATTGGACGGAGAGTCGCTAAGCGGCGAGTCAATAACAGAGGCGAGTACACGGCCGGAATACGAGCAATCAATTGTTTCTTAGTCGCGAGAACGTAAAACCGATCGTATCCAACGCGATTCGGCAAGGTTGATGCGTTCCCTTCGTCGAACTCGATATTGCGCTCCGAGGAGCCTCCGCGAACGAGCGTCGTAAAATCATAACCGAGGCAATCTCCTTAGCCAATAACTTCCGTGCCGCTTCGAACGACGATCACTTTCTTGTTATTGTATGTTAACAATTTTGCAATACATTCAAACTAAACCTGTATTCATAATGTATTAGAATCCTTTTAGGTCAACTATACTTAAACTCACTTTTTTGCGAGACTCGGTGTGTAAAAACATTAGAGAAGCAAAGTGCATGGTATAATATTTAATAAATAAACGTTCTTTTATCTGAATATTTTATTTCGCATGTACATCCCCAGTCTAACTATAATTCTTGATTCCTCGCAATTTCGTCACAAATCGCAATTTAACCCTTTGGGTACGGATTTATTTGAGAAAATATTTGCATGTGGAATGGATATAATTTTTACTTGCTTGGGGTTGTATGTAAAAGCAGTACATTTTACGTAAGAATTTATTTATTTCTAAAATATTGGTGACATATGTAGTATTAAGATGTCTTCAAGTAATTAGAATTGCAAAACAAAAATAAATCTCCCTAAAAAATAACCTTTTAATGAAAAGGTAAAAAATTAGGCAAGTTTGAGACGGGAAAGTAGTGAAATCACAGCAAGAGTTGTAGTCAAGTTTGAAAAATTATGTACAAAAAGCAAACTTGCAGCACAATAGAGCAAAAGTACTTGTAGCATTCTATCAGCTGTTGTTAGTAACAGATTATTGATTGATGTCTAAGGAAATAATCACAAGTAATAGCAAGGTACTAATAAATAATATTCACATGTGTCAATTGATAAGAATATTTGTAAAATTGACATTGGTACTTTTGCTCTATTGTGCTGCAAGTTTGCTTTTTGTACATAATTTTTCAAACTTGACTACAACTCTTGCTGTGATTTCACTACTTTCCCGTCTCAAACTTGCCTAATTTTTTACCTTTTCATTAAAAGGTTATTTTTTAGGGAGATTTCACGACTTTTCATGTAGTCTAAGAAGTATTTTAATCGTAACATTTCCGCCTAACCTCGTCCTTGCAATAGAATAGATCGCATGGTTGGTGATATCTCCGCATCAGATCAAATGAATTTGTACCTTGATTTATCCAAATTTTAATCGTAAGATTTCCGCCTATCCCCATAGAAATCTTACGCAGATGAACCAACCGCATTGTATACTACATTTTTCAATGGTTGGTGATATCTCCGCATCAGATCAAATGAATTTGTACCTTGATTTATCGAATATTTCGACTTGATTTATCCAATATTTCGATTTCGAAACCAATAAATATCGCATTCCCGTATATTTCTGAATTTGTATGTTGGTCGGTAACGATCTTCGACCAAACGATATCACGTCCATTGATTTATTTTCGTAATATAAACAATGAAATTGAGCATTTCTACGAAGACTATCGCTGTCAACGTTATCATTCAAATCAAAATTAATATTAGGTTGGTCACAGATAAAAATTCAACTAACTTCTCGGTAAAAAGAATTCCCAGGTTGGAGACGAAAAATCTTGAATCAGCCAATTCTAGTGAAATTTTAAAGTAAACTTCGTATTAACAACATCTTTTAGAGTAAGATATGTTTTAAATCGAAAAAGAGTCCACAAAAACTTAATTAAAAACCTCAACACATCAATAAGTAGTGAAGGGTACGATTATAATATCAAAACAAACTCCAAATGTCAAATTTACGTGTATAAAGGGTACGCGGTACCCGACGGGCATGCTGCCACCTAACGGCTCAAACTTGCCTTCGGGGCTCTACCGCGCCCCTTGATTAATATGCTTATAACAAACACAAGTGAATGACGTGTCTCAGACGTCAAATGTACCCAAGGGGTTAATAGACATGATTAAAAAATAATTTATTTCTCAAAAAAGGACGAATCCTACGGAAAAGCGTCGAAGCTTAGATATTCTACCTTCATTCAACCCTTGTAGCGACTATTTATACCAAACGCAAAATATATTCTGAGAACGGGAATGATCGAAATTCCCGCTTACCCCTAATGCGATAAATATTCATGGTGGAAGTAGCGGGATCGCGATAGCCCAAATTCCTACAGAAATGCCTGTCGATGGCGATTTCCATTTTAAATTTCGAACGCGCCACGCTCGGAGACTAATCGACACGCGACTGTTCATAAAAGTCCGCCGAGGGGGGAGAAAAAAGCTTGGACAAAGCCGCCGCAGCCTCCCTAGACAATGCCGCACGGAACGAATTTAACGGCCGATACGCGACTTAATCGACGACGTCCTAAAAAATCCAACGATCCATTAGACTTCTTCCTTTCCCTGGACTTTATTATCCCGCTGGGCATAAATTTCAGTACACGCGAACAGCTGTTAACGTTGAAGCTGAAATATCGGCGACGGTAACGGGGCAACTGTAATGGAACGAGCGAGAACTGGGGAGAGGAGGAAAAAAGAAATTCCTTTAACTAGTGAAACGAAATCCGTCACGAGGATCTTATCGGCAAGAATAATTTCTAATGCCCTGCACGGACCTAGAAAGCTTGGGAACAACTCCGGAATAATTACGCTGCTGATATTATGCATTTATAGAAGGACTGCGAAATTAGGAAATCCGAAACCAACTATCTGAATTTTAATTACTATGTCTATCATTGTATCAATTAATGTATCAAATAATGTATCAAATAATGTATCAAATATTGCACTAATTAATGCATTGATTACTACATCAATTATTATACTATCATTACTGCATCAATTATTACTACAGTAATTCTCGTATCATTAATTGTATAAAATGCAACATCAATTTTATTATACAATTTTAAAGCAAAACTCTCTTCCTAAATTAAAAATCATTTATTTTACATAAAAATCGAAAGTATAGTTATAAAACATACACGGTCCTGAGAACGTCGTCGGGGAACGGGATCTTCTCCGTATCTTCCGCATTCTGGATGGGAGAGCACGATCGACTGATCGATGGGCGAAAGGAAAAGATACCAATTACTTCCGAGTGGTCTCTCGGGTCATTGCTAACTCGCTAATCGGGCACCGTACCGATTAGCTCGCGTGATCGAGTCTGACCGCCCCTACGGCCATCGCCGATCTGCCAAATAAAACTGGAGCTTTTGCTTTCCCAATCGTTTTCGTCTCCTCTTTCTATGCACGAAATGAAACGAGATTTCTTATACCCCGTATATCATACTTTTCTACATATCTTCTATGAATGCATCGAATCTACTCGTCAAACAATTAACTTAAATTAATCCAACCCGAAGTACAATTCGAAAATGCATAAAAAGTATTATTAGGCAAATTATTGCTAAGAAAATTCATTCGGAATTCACTCGACTCGTTAACTCGTCCCCGTAGTAGAAAAGGATTGAGAAAATCGTCGGAAAGTCGATCGTAACTGTAGAATAATATACGGGTTAGGTATAATGCAGCGATCCGGCGGAAGGGTATTTGAAAGCTTAAATCACGATTATCGGGCGAGCCGCGGAGTCGAGTCAGCACTCGGCTAAAAAATGAAATTATCAGCAGCTTTTCGAGGAGCATCCGGCAGCGATCTAAATTCACGGCCGTTCGTCACGTTTCTCCCTCTCGTTTACCGAGTACGAGACAGTCTCTCTCTCTTTTTTTTTCTTTTTTTTTTTTCAAGCGGGAGCGTGCTCGATCCGCGAGCGAGCGCACGGCCATTTTGCGGTTGGAAAAAGAAATTGATACTCCACTTCTCTCCTTTTCCTGCTCCGCCGCCGAACCCCCCGCGTAGGAGGGTCCGGGGGGGGGTTGCGCTGGATTCGAAGATAGGGGCGGCGGGAATCTGTGGGCTTGGAAACCGGCGAATGATCACGTCGTTAGTACTCTCTCGTCGATCGGGCGACTTTTTTCACCGCGAAATATCGACGAACAGCACACGGATGAATTCGGTGAATTCGAGCCCCTCCGTTCGTGGACAGAATACCGGATCCCCGTCGCATGAAACGAGGATAAGTGAATTTGCCCGTAATGGAGAATTGTGTGTTCGAATAGGAATTTTTCTTCCACTCGTAATCCGATGCCAATTCCGATGATGGAACGTTTAAGACTCGTACAACAAGCCTCGTTAAACGACGTGGCAGTGACGAAACGGTACAGTAGCGGTAGAATGGACCGTTCTCAAGTATTAAGAGAGGAGGAGGAGGAGGAGGAGGAGGAGCAGCTCGGAGGTAATTATGAAATGAAAAAAATCGACGAAATTCTTTCAGAAAAATTTCCCTCCTCGATTAATATTAGAACGAAGACAGAGGAATTAAAAATGAATCAATTTCCTGGAGAAATTCTGTCCTCGTTTCTTGAATAAATTCACTGCTAATAAAATTTTCTTTCCCTACTTAATCCACTTTGCAGAATAATTAAAGAACTCGAATCCAGTCCGCGGAAAAGAGTTTGCTGTTAATAAATCTCCTTACGGCGCAATATTTTCCAATTGTCCCTCCGTCTTATCAGAAGCTTAATCAATTTCTCGGACGCTCGTCAATTCGTTCGTTGATTAAGGAACGCAATCAAGAGAGCCAAGTGATTTTAACAATTTCTATTTACGCCAAATCGAGCATAACACGAATGCTAACGTGAATTCGTTTCAATTCTTCGACTCGCGTCACTTTCATAATAACGCGTTCGACGTTTGATTCGCTTGTCCCTCAAAAAGGGCAATTAGAGTTTGTCATATGGACGTCCGACAAACGGATCGGATTCGAAAGAAGTTTCAGAAAATTAGTCGGTATACGGTCCGCGCTGCCCGGAATATTATTCGACGGTGTAATTAATTCGAGACCGGACCGAGAGAGTTAATTAGCGACGACGTAGCCGAGTTTCCCTCTCGTTCGACGCGATGGTCCGCCGATCGAAATTGTCGCCGATTCGTGATGCGCGTGCACAAACTCCGGCCCCATCGGGTATTAAGCCAGGACACGTACGCAAACAACGCGCTGAAAATTGCTGCGCATTTCTTGTTAACGAACCCTTCGACTATCGATGACGATCCTCGCAAATCTCTACGCATCATTCGAATCGTAAACGCGTTTCTTCACAAAACTGTTCCATAATTTATAATTGTATGAATGATTAAATAATCCCGAGCAGGACGTTGCATAAAGTCTGCGAGATAATTACAAATGCTGAATCTTTGCATTACAAAATTGTTTCATAATTTACTCCAATTTCTCTTGTTTATCTTTATAATTATGGCAAAATTTCTAAATAATCCGACGATCAAATTCTGCGAGGGTTTTGCATAAAGTCTGCGAGATAGTTACAAATGCTAATCTTTGCGTTACAAAATTGTTTCATAATTTACTCTAATTTCTCTTGTTTATCTTAATAATTACGGCAAAATTTCTAAATAATCCGACGATCAAATTCTGCGAGGGTTTTGCATAAAATCTGCGAGCTTTCTTCTTTTGAGCACGACTTATGCATACAAACGAAGGATGTTAATCCATGGCTGGGGCAAAAGTTGTCTCGCGTGGCTCAAGAAACCCTGAGTCATCGCGGCACTGCTCGACGATCAAAAGGGAACGAAGTTTACACTGACATTTTTCTTTGTCAAAGAAAAGAATAATTCATTTACTTGTTTACCGTCGACGCAAAAATATCTGCGCTGCTGAAATCATATTTTGCCATCAAAGCACGACGTTAGAATTTCATTCCAATCAAAGTTAATTCCGTTAGAAAAGGGTCGATCATTGCGCAGAGATCAATTATACTCCTTCTATTATTTTACTGAAATTAGTTTTGAAGAAATTCTATTGTGCCCGCGGTTTGCGTTATGTTAAGTGGCAAGAATTTATGGCACCGATAAGGAGACTCGGTAAGCATGCTTCCCAGGGAATCTGAAAGCCATTGTCGGGAAAAGAACGTGTAATTACCGGTGTAATCCAAGCTGTGGGATCACAGGCTGCAGCCTTCTTATTATGTACGTCGTTTCCATTTTTCCCTGCGCAACTTCTTACCTTTCATGGCGTCTTGTATTTTTATTCGCCACTTACGTAGTACACTATCGCTGCGCAAACTTTTAACGATTCCACCGAGGAATCTTTCAGTGAAACAATAATTTTACTCCTTTTACGATTCCATCAAATATAGACGCTCTGTGCAATTACTTTTCATCGTAACTAGTGCCGCAAAATAGGAAACGAGAATATTAAAATTTTTTCGAAAATAACTTGTACGTCTACGCCGTTTCTCTACGTGAACCCGGTAAAAAATATCCATCACTTGTAATGAATTGATGCCCAATGCGTTTCGACGAAATTCTCGCGTGTCACTCGTTATTGACCGATCGTGTATCAGAGAATAGAAACGGTATCACGCCCATTTGCGCGCGTTTATCGGTTTACCGATTTTCCATTCTTTCAAATCTAATCTCCGGCGCGCATTCCGTTTTAATGCCGCTTTAATCAACTTCGCCGGTTGCGTTCCCATTGTACCCCGGCTCGGATCATCGAAGATATTCACCGCGGCGGCGGCGCCGGATTCGGCGGCGGGGTTTTCCATTTTCGCGTCCCACATCGCGCTCCACTCATAAGTAATGGACTCCGCGCGATTCTCGCCGTGGAAAAACCGCGAGCCTCGATCCGGGAAGAATACTTTTCCATTAGCGCGGCTCGATTCCACGCGGAAACCCATTCATCGGAAGAAATAAAACTTGTACCGAAAAGTTGTTACATCCCCCGGGCTGCTATTCGTTAGCCCGGCATTGTTTCCGATTCGTTTCCTCCCTTCGAACTTTCCTCCTTATCCCGTCAAATTCTACACCGAAATCGTTTTCCCAGTAACTTATCAATTGCCCCGTTCTAACATCCTAATCGTGATCTGTACAGTTTTATGTAATGCATCAAGAATGCCAAGTTATTATAAATTTCAGGCTGCTATTCTTTAGCCTGGCATTGTTTCCGATTCGTTTCCTTCCTTCGAACTCTCCTCCTTATCCCGTCAAATTCTACAGAGAATTTGTCTTCCCAATAACTTATCAATCGCCTCTTTGTAACATTCTAATCGTGATTCGTACAGTTTTATCCAATGCGTCAAGAACGCCAAGCTATTATAAGTTTTAGAACGACAGTTTGATAAAAAATCGTTGTATATTCATGACATAATCCTTGCGATCGTTTCGTATTTTCACACGGGGTATTGACGTCAACGTGAAATTTAGCTGATGACGAAAGGAACACGAGGCGCTATCAAGCAAAATATGAAATTCGCAAAGGACCGACACTTCTTTCAGGGAATTCGCAATTTCCCGTTGAAAGAGCACGGATCGCGGATTGATCATTTTTCAAACGAGACTCGCGCACGGACGCGATCGATGCTTGTATAATGGAACGCGATCCTTCCGATTCGTCGCGACGACGCAAGGCGCGAATTTATTGCCGGGTATTCACGATCTCGCGCGCCCGACGAGCCACGCTTCTATCTTCCGGCTCGCCGTTCGAATCCGATAGGCAATTTCGTTCCGGGTTTCGCTTTATCGCGGCCTTTCATCGAGACAAAAATAACGTGTCGAAAAGAACCGGTGTACGTCGACTAATCCTTCGGAAAGTACGATATCGGTGTACAATTAGAGCATGTTCGGCAGGGAAAATTGCGAGGGATTATTATCGATAGGATCCTGGCCGTGTCGCAATCGCAACTTATTCAGCGAGTTTATTTGACAGAGCGAGGAGGAAGAGTTAATGTGTAAGATCGCGAGAGAAAGGCGCGCGGTGAAAATATCACTGGGTCAGAGTAAACGCGAAACGTGGTAAAAGCGCAGTGCGTTACGAGGTAAACGGGTACCCACGCAATCGAAACAATTTTTAATCCCTGCTATTGTGTCATTACAACAACAAAGAATTTCTGATACCGACAATTCAGTTATTATTAGATGTAAAAATAATAAACTTGTACTCATCGTTTCAATCAAATTTATAGTTCTTGGAAAAGTATGTGACCTATATCTCTTTTTATCGCCGATCGTTCACTTTTAGGAAGGGAAAATATATTTTCTACGATATCTTTCGAAAATATTTTGGGAGAAAGGAAACTGTTTTAATCAAAAGACTTTAATCCGTTCTCATTAAACGTGACCAAAACTTTCTGACTGAGGGATGTGGCGAAACGGAATTGACAGAAGTCGGAAGCGATCACCCGGAGAAAGGGGAGGGCGAGGGCCAAAAGCGTGAAGTGAACCATTGCGAACGTGACGCCGTTTCGGAGTAGCGCGGATTATTTGCATTCGGTGATAGAGCGGGAGCACGTAGACGGGGATTACATGCGTCCTGAATCTTTCATCGGCCCCGGGAACGGGTTGCTAGCTAACCGTGATTCGGCCTGCGCTCGCGGATTCGATTCGCTTCGCGGGCTTATGAGCGATGGAGCTGTTAGCTTTGACTTTCGCCCGACGTCAAATTTAACTCCGATGATTAATCGTTCTGATACTGCCGGCTAATAGTCATCTATGCAAATCGAAGCTAACACCTGTTTCCTCAAAGAGGTTCACAAGTCTAATTCTAAACTAATTCTTCGATAAAGAGAAAAATTTGAAAAAAAATATAATCCTCATGCTTAATTTCTCAGATAGAAATTAACGAATTAATTGAAGCGAGCAATTTTCAGGAACGTTGAACGTCGAACAACACGGAACGATCTTTTGTTAGTAGTTTCATTTTATCGACGTTTCTGCATCCCTAATAATGCGTAATATGGCGCAACGCGGCGCCGTGATGGAAGTACGCACGAAGGCAGAAAGCGAAGGTCCTCGTGATAAACGCGACACTTAATGTCTATTCTAGTTTACGGGTCGGCTCGTGAAACGGTCCGCGCGACGCGTTAAAATTGAATTCTCTATGAAATTTACGGCGTGCTGGAGGAAACAAGCACGTCTACAATTTTTATCCGCACGCAACAGAGAAGTTTTCATACTCACATATCGCTACTGCGCGCGTTACGTTGATGGAAATCTCAAATGCTTACCTGCAACAGAAAGATAAAACGTTATTGGAAAACCGATTTCAGGAATATCTTTGCAAACTAATATAAATTTGCTAGTACTGATAATCTGATGCAAACAGAAATATCAGATTTGTGATGACTAAATAAATAAATGATTTGATAATAATTAAACTATTCGAAGATTATCTATTCTCTTTCATAAAGATTATATGATAATTGACAATATTATCCTCTTTCATAAAGTTTAATCTACTTGGCAGCGGACAAATATTTTTAGTGAATGAACGCAATTAGATGAAACTGATGTTTAACTAATATCGAGGAAATATCAGGGTGCTTAGGTTACATTTTCCTGGACGGGACTTTTCTCGTAACGATGGCGGAGCGTGACCGATTGAAATCGGATTACCGTTGAATTTCAACAAAGAAGCACGGCAAATCGGATCACGCGGGGATCGATCAACGCTTTCAGCTTCGTACACTCGTAACGCGTGTAATTTAATTTAAAAAAAAGAAACAAACAAAGTGGTGCACGTGCATGCATGAAAAAAGAGTAGGCCGGATTGCGTGAGTCGAATGCATCACGTTTCGTACGTTCCGAATGTCTTCCTTACGCATTTCAATTTCCAAACATTTGAGAAAAATACGTAATGAGAATGACATTATAAAACTACGTTTCATTAGTCCTCAAATATCATTCGATTTCATTTTAAAAACGATTCATGGAATCTAGAATGATAGAGGTTGTCTAATATCGTGTTGATGTAACAATTCGAGTTATTAATATTCTGTATAATTGAACGTCTAATGGTATTGAGCAATTTTAATGGCGTGTGCTTTCAGACAGCAATCGGAACAGAAATCGAACAAGACATTGATGAACGCTTGTCATAGAGAGAGGGACGACTTGCTTTATTTTCCCTCCCTCGCATCGCAACCACCCGTCGTTCTCGAATCAGTTCCCATTCACGTCGTTCGACAAGACAAATGTATATCTTTTTCAGCGAAATCAACGTCGTAGACGTTTGCTGCTCTCCGCCAGTCGCTGTCAATCTCGATTTTACAACATTATGATCGAACTTTAAATTTATGTACAAACCAAATATGACACAGTATCATAAAAATTATCCTAAAAATAATAGAACATAAATTTTGTATAAAATATACATCATTCACCGTTTTGTTTAATTAAACCTGACAAATGCGGAATATAAACCAAATGTGATACAGTATCATAAAAATTATCCTAAAAATGATAGAACATAAATTTTGTACAAAATATTCATCGTTCACCGTTTGGTCTAATTAAACCTGATAAATATGGAATGTGAAATCAGTGGGTCGAAAAATCCGAATCGAGACGATATTTTTGTGAGAGGCACGTACTCGAAAAGTTGGGCGAAGATGTGTTCATCGTAACAGGAGAGTTCGAAAGCGAATCGATGCAGATAATCTGAGAGGAGACGGGTCACGGCCTAACGTTTTCGGGTTCTGGATCGCGTGTGTGTACTTGGCTCGGTGCTACCGTCACGTGCAACCCAGCAGTAGGTATAAAGGTCTCCCTTAATAAGCGCAGGTACCCGTGGCTCCCGGCCAAACGCAACATCGCCCAGTGCAGAAGAAAACCGTTCGCTTATTTTTATCCCATCGCTGGGTACATACGTCCAGGATTGCGTACGACACGGTCACGTGCCTAACAAGATCCACAGGGTATAAAAATCTCTGCGGGCCGTCATCAGAGTTTCACAAATCCTCGCAAACTCCGTAGCCTTTCGCCGGTCTTAGAACGTATTACGAAACAAGACTGAACGTCAGAACGAAACAGACGATGCGACGACATATTAAAAATTGATTGTACGATCCCATTTACTCCGTATTAAACGATTTCAATTAAATGACTTTTTGTCAAATTTGTTTTATAGCCAATATCGATATAGGAATTTCTATTTGATCTCGTGTCTCTTTGATGCATACGTATTTCATGATATTAAGTATTACCAATCCTTTGCCAAATCACATCCATATGCAAAAAAAGGTTCACGTTCCGACGCATAGAATTCGTGTTCTATGATCCCAAAGCGAGGGACCTGTGCATCTTCGAACCGCGAAATTAATGTCGAGCGAGCGCGATCGTTCGAGCAAACAGATGGATATAAAATCCAGGTCGGAGCTGAATATCAACTGGTACAAAAGAGAGGGAGAGATAAAAAAAAAAGAGGGGGCGAGTCGCCGTTCGATATTAATTCGACAAAATTAATATCGAACCGACCTATATTCCCTAAGATGGTTAATATTCTAAGCCGATCGTTAGAATGTGTAATCGCCGTTTTCAAACAGTAATTCCGGTCCTTATTGCAACCGATGACCTCCATTATTAAATAGCTACTCTTTGAGAGACTCGAGCCAATAAACTTCTGATTAATTCCAAATACCGCTTAAAAACTATCCCGTATTAGCTCAAACGAAGTACTATGCGAGCCATTAAATTCACATGCGGCCTCTGAAATTCAGCTTCTCTTGTACGATGATTAAAACGGTACAGTCATGCGACTGTAACTATGAATTTCGATGGAATACGTTATTATAAAAGATGTGGAACGAATATTAAGTTCAGACGTTGGACATGTCTTTTCCGGCTGCTGGAACTCGTTCATGCGGACTAAAACGGTTCTATTATTCGCGTTTACTCGATTGTTACTTTTCGCGGCGTTATTACCAACGCGGGAAAGCGTCGCGGAAAATGTAGACCGGAAAATCTCGCTTTCTACGGACCTTACCATCGCCCGCCAACCCCTCTGCATACAGGGTGAACCGCTAACCGATATCGTTCTGAACTGCTCATTGGTTTCGCTATAAAACCTGGCAGAAATAATTTACACGAATTGATAAAACCTGCGATATTTCTTATCGAGTCTGTGAATGTTTTAGAAAGAATGATTCACTGATTTCGTTATTCGTGATCGTGCAATGATTTTATGCGCACGTCTTGTTAAAATCGTTAAGAATAAATGATTTGATGCGACGTTTCTTATCATCCCACCCTGTACGTGTTCCTGGAGGAATGATTCCTGGGGCGTGCACGATCCGGCGAACGAATAAATCGGATTCCAGAGTAGGTCTCCGCGACCCGAGAATATTTTTCTTCTCGTCCGTACATACATACACTTGGAGAGACTTGTGTTTTTTTCCCCTTTTACTTTCCTACAGAATTCCATTTTCCTGTAAGGGAGCGCGGGTGCGAAAGCCTCCGAACGTAATGTGCATCAGGTACACCCCATAAGTCAATAGACTTCATTTTTACTCACTCTGACGTTCCGGCCGGGGGAATATTTCCGTCTCTTTATAGACTCTGGCTTTGTAGACAAACCTCATAGCTATCCATATTATTATATCAATTTTATCAGAGACACAAATACATCCTCTTATTATATTTTTCCAATATTTCCATCAATACATTTTCTTAGCTCGTTAATACCAAATTCCAACTTCGCTTCTCACATCTCGACTAGACTCGTATAAAAAAAAAAGCCGAGTCCTGTTGCAATCAATTCCACAGTTCCGTGAAACCANGAAGCCTCCGAACGTAATGTGCATCAGGTACACCCCATAAGTCAATAGACTTCATTTTTACTCACTGTGACGTTCCGGCCGGGGGAATATTTCCGTCTCTTTATAGACTTTGGCTTTGTAGACAAACCTCATAGCTATCCATATTATTATACCAATTTTATCAGAGACACAAATACATCCTCTTATTATATTTTTCCAATATTTCCATCAAAATATTTTCTTAGCTCGTTAATACCGAATTTCAACTTCTCACATCTCAACTCTTATAAAAAAAAGCCGAGTCCTGTTGCAATCAATTCCACAGTTCCGTGAAACCATTTCCATTAGTATTAAATCTGTACTTTAAATTCTGAGCAACACTTCTCAAATCTTTGTCTCCCTCGAATGAGAGGGGCGAAGTTCTGTTCGGGAAAGTGCGGGGCGACGAAGCTGCTCCTTATTCAGAGTCGAAGCCAACAGTTGGCACGTAAACGTTTTCCGGAGGCGAGAACAGGAAGAAGTAAGGGACAGACAAAGAGGTTTCGAAGGAAGTCGATGAAGTTCCATCTTGGCGGCTTCTCCCCTAGGAAATCTTACGTCACCGGGAACAGGACCAAGGAAGCACGGAAGGTGGCCTAGGTATACCAACACCTGACCGAGCTACACGATGCTCCGACTCATCGTCGTAATGCCGCCATTCATCTGCCGCGTCGGCTTCGACCTCCGCCCCCTTTCCACCCCGTTTAACCCCTGGGATATGATAATGCTACCCTCGCACGAGGAAAACTTGCTTTACATGTTATTTATGCGGCCGGAATGACCTGACACGACTCCGCCAACCTCTAGCCGTGCTCCTCAAAAATTTAGACCATCCCTTATCCCGCCTCATTTATTTTTTTCCAAAATTTACAAATTTACAAACGACACGGAATTGTCTACGGCAAATTTAATATACATCCACAGAAAAATCTACGTCCGCGTAAAAGAAATCAGTTTCACGCCGACATCGCGGAAGTTAGCATAAAATTGTCTGCTAAGTGGCCGCAATTAAATTAACAGGAGGAGCGAGGTTCGGCAAACGAGTGCTTAAATTATGGAGTTAATTAATTAGCTGGCACGTCCAGCTGCGACACAACTAATCTCGGCGCATGTTCCTCGATTTCGATGATAATTCTCGTGTTTTCAAATCATTTTCTATTCGATACAGTTTAATACGGGAACACAGAGGCGATAGTATCGAGGTGATCGATGTTAATCGCTGTTGTGGCCAAGCGTTATTCACCGGACCGCGGGGCTGGGATTTGAAATTGAAACCAGCGCGCGAATTTGCAATTATAATCCCCCCACGGTTATGAAATTCTGAACCCCCGCCCGAAATTTAACTAATTCGGCTAATGTGTGACACACAATTTAACGCGGTTTGATAATTGAAGTCGGTAGCGCGGAAGGACGTGCGAGTGTTCATAAAAAAATCTGACGAACTCGGATTCGTTTCATTTATTTCTCCCACTCACATATAATTATATCGTTTACCATCAGGTTCTTTAATAAGCAGTGATAATGGAGGTCAGCGGCGTTCTCAAGGGCTGCGAACGGAGGTGGAATAAAATTCAATTTCACTGACGCAACAACGCATTCGAATCCCGGCATTAATCCTTATCACGAGGTACACGATGTACTGATTCATCGTCATAATGCCGCCATATGTCTGTGGCATGTCGGATACAGAGTCACGGCCCTCCCAACCCTCGCCGGCGTGTTTAACCCCGTGGGATATGATAATGTTGCCCCGGGCCAAAGAAAACTTCGCCCTATATTTACGACTTTCGAATGCCGCTTGCTGACGGCAATGGAAATTACATAAATTACCCCTAGTTACCCAGAAATCCTTCCACAGATAAATACCACCGCCTAATTGCCGCAATTAACGTTCACAAAGAGGCTTGATGAAGCATTCTCTTAAATATCACTCCCACCGTTTTCGTCTTTATGAAAATGTTGGGGATTACTTAGTAAACTGGAACATAATATTACAAACGAATATGGAGAATTGTCGACCTGTGTAAATTCTGTCTTGTTACACGTGATCACGTTATGTTAACGCTAGGTTGTAAGTCAGGTGGAACACGGCGCTATCAGAGATCCAAGTCAGATACAGATTAGGTCGATTACGGGTTAAACCACGCTCCGACTGAGTTACATACGTCTAAAATGGAATCGAGGGTGCCTCTAAGTTTACACCGCTGATAACGTATCTGTATCGACTTCCTATCTGATCCTTTGTCACAGATTGCAATTATTATAATTATTGTATTTAAATATATACCTTCAGCTTACGTTCAGTAAATAAAATTAAATAAAGTTTTAAAATCAAAATCTAGCTCAAAATTTTCTTTCATCCTTCACAAATAATATATATTTAATTTTGTATTCATACTCAATGGATCTTCTATATTTTCAACAAACATTTGTTGTTAAATTCACGAAAGAGAACGAAAGAAAAGACTGACCAAAACGTAGGAGGGAACTCGCTCAAGGGACCGCGTAATTTCGGTTGACAATAGTGTTAAAAAGCGGGGGAGGGTAAGCTTGTTCGGTTGAAGCACGGCTGTTCTTAAACTTGCCGCGGACATTGAAAAAGAAATAGCGCGATTCTAATCTTCGTGCTAAAGCCCGGCGCGCAAGTTCACCCGGCTCTACAAATTCCGCCAAGTTACGCCATTTCCCTGTCGTAATACCCTTGTCTGCCGTCGGGCCACCCTTTTCTTACGCCGCCTACTACTCAGAATCATCCCCATGGAAACTGTAACATTCCCGGCGAGACTAGTCGCCGCCGAATAATCCAAGCGATATTGCAACCTCGTCTAACAACAAATTGAATCACTCTCAAACAATTTCTTTAAAGCAATGAATCTACAGATTTTTTGCGTGAACTTTTTTCGTAACTGATGAATCAGATTAATTTGTACATTTCATATTTTTAACTGACAGTATTAAAAATACATTTTAAATAATGAGACCTTTGAACGGATCGACTTACAAGATTTGTAACCTGAACGAAAATTCGAAGTGAAAGGGGATGGGCGCTTAAATTTGCTTNACGTGAACTTTTGCATTTTTCGTAACTGATAAATCAGATCAATTTTTACGTTTCATTTTTTTAACTGACAATATAAAAAATACATTTTAAATAATGAGACCTTTGAACGGATCGACTTACAAGATTTGGAACCTGAACGAAAATTCGAAGTGAAAGGGGATGGGCGCTTAAATTTGCTTCAAGCGAGAGGAATCTTGAATTATATTTGGAGATAAGATATCTATCAGCAAATGGGCAAGATGGAGGACTGTGGATTGATGGGATCGAGTCCGGCTCATTAGAGTGCAAATATCGCAGGGACCGGTTTAATTATCGACGATCGTTTTCGATCCCCCCCGGTGGGAATTATTCGCGCGATCGGTTCGTGGGCGCCATCGTCGAAACCATTCTTTTAATTCAGTCAACCAACGCTTCTTAATGATCCCGCGTTCTCGCTTACTTTCGTCCGGTTCACTTCATTCTCTCAATATCCATTCCACAGCATTTAAGTCACTTTTAAATCTAACACATACATTTGCTCACTAAAGCGAAAATACATTCGCACATTCCGTAATTATTGTGAATACTCACGAAGCGACACGTGTAACAATAACTTTTTGATACTTGATTAATAATTACATTAGATAATATACACTGATAAGAGCCGCGCGACGTCAAACAAATCGAAGAAAAAAAAATCAGCTTTTCAGGCTGATAAATACGACTTTCTCTAGTAACGAGGTACTAATCGCGCGAAGACCCAGGAACAAGTTTAATCCAACTCGTTGGCGAGCCAGGCTCCCTCCTCGACTGCGACGTCGAGTTTCAAGGAGATAATACGATCCGCGTGAAAACTCGTATATCCGAAAGCCCCCGTGACGCGGAAAGTCGGGAAAGCTGGACGGCCCGGATTTAAGCGTATTTGCCGAGGCGGACGTGTCACGGGAAACCCCCCGTTTAGCGTGGCAGAAGTTCGACCATCGACACATGTGCCCAAACTTTGCCTATCACGTACCACTGATACGTATCAATGCGCGTCACTGTGACAAAACCTCGTGCCCATTAAGCTCCAACGTTCTAGTCAGAAATCAGACGTAGGAATTGTTAACAACAATCGTAACGATAATGATTTATCAACGCAGGAAATCTGATAATAAACGAGGCGATTTTGTTTGGCCCTTCGTTTCGGTTGAAAACGTCAATTAGTCTTCCTGTAGAAATTAATATCTCCGACGATTAGGATCTAAACTCTGCGAGGGACAATGAAATCATTGAACAATACGGGACGGGAGTGGCGCGTGATAAATCAACACCGTCACCGGGAAGAGAAACAAAAGTTTCATGACGTTTCGGATGATCATTAGAGATTCTAGTTTAGACGAGGCACGGGCAATTTGCGATGAGCGTCGCGACGCGTGAACCACCGAACGTAACGCGGACTGCTCTTCTTCAGGTTTTACGCAACGAATATTTTGGCACTGAGGAGGAGCCGACGTTTCGCAATCGCGAATTCGCCATTATGGTCGCGACGCCGGCCAATCGCGTTCGCCCGGAAGCCAGATCGCGAATAATTAGTTGCGGGTCAAGGCACGCGCCACTCTGAATAGAGAAAAGTCTCATAAAGGGGACCTCGACCAAAATAGAATTGTACCCGGTTTGTCCCTGCGAGTACGCGCGCTTTCGACCGTTCTTTAAGACAATGCTTATCATAAGACTAAACGTTTTTACACAAAACATTTGTTTTATACCTCAAAAACGATAATATCCATTTTGCTTCTGACTTTAAGACACGATTTTCCTAAAAATCTGTACTATAATCATTTTAACTAATAAATGTATTCTAACATATTTTTCATTTATTTGACTGAGGAGAATTAGCTGTGTTAAAGCGGCGAGTGCACGCTGACGAGAAGTCAGAAAAGATAACATTGTTATATTGATAGAAGTGTAGACAGCGCCAGAAATACTGGAGAACGTGGCGTATCCGACGGAAACCGGGTGTAGTCCAGTAACCAACATGTTAGAGAAGTTGACACCAGGTTGGCCCGGGTTCGAGTTCTACCCCTATTTTTCTTGCTTAAACTCAATCTCGTGATTCAACAAAAACCCGTCCAATCGCACGTCCGAACAATTCCAATCTTATAAAAAAATCGCATTGTTGTAACAGAAAGCTTCAAAATTTTTCAAGTATTATCAAGAGTCATTTAATTTCTATTTTCTTTACGTCACAAAAGTATGCTAACTTATTTTTTCGAGACTCTGGCTAATATCAATTTATTTCTGTACATTGATAGGTCCAGATTCCAAACATTAATGACGATTACTATGTATACCATTGGGAATAGTAAGACTCGAAGAGGACCATTATTTAACCAGACGTAATTTAAACAAGCCACGCTTCCTCGGGAGTCCGGCACGGAATAGGTTACCGGGCGGCAATCAGACCCGATAATTAATTCCATATCTGGCAGTTCCGGTATCGATATCCTGGTAGAGTTTCTTGGCAACCCTTGGTTCCACGAACGGGCCCGGAACACGGTTACGTCTGCCGGAACCGTGTGCCAGGAAACGAGTTTCGCATCGCGTTTAGGGTACGTATATCGAGATCCTCGAAAAGGCGTATTCCCTGACGGGTTCGCCTGTCTGCTCGAAAACGAGACGTTTGAGTGACACGGTTCCGCAACTATGGGTCGCGGCCATATTGCAGCAGAGGCTCGTTGCGGCAGCCAATATAGCCGCCTACATATCTAATATAAACGGAATTTCATTTGGTTAATGCGGATGCGCCGCGTTGCCAGAACAGCCCTGGGTTTGTTAGGGGACCCGCCGCTTCTGATACACGCTCCTTTGTGTGCGCTCCTACGCGCTCGCAGAAAGGGAACCGATACTCGAGATCGAGGCTATCACTTCAATACTACGTGTACTATTCATAAATCTACTATTGTCAAATGCATAACCAAATGAGAAATTTTAAAAATCCTCATTTTTCTTATAAATCATTACTAGAAATTTGTATTTTCACATGAAATACGATTTTATTTTATATTATTATAGGATTTCTTATAGGACTTAGTGCTACGATTCAATCATTTTCCAATTGAGCTAATTTCTCATGGATACTGATGTGTAATACGTGTTAGATCCTTTTATGTACAATAATTTCCTGGGCCTGGGTCCAACGAAATGTCACAGTTCACGATGGCGTGGGCCGACGCGAAACGTGGATGTCTTATCGGGTGCACGGTTCACGCAACCCGCGAGTTTTTCTAGCCGCGGCGAAAATGTACACGTAACTCACAGTCGCATAATATTCTGGGTTAATCAGTTTTATTTCGCCCGGAGATCGTGGCGAACGCGATTGCAGATACCATTTGTCACCTGGCGCGCGGGAACACGTTTTAGTGACACGGGTCACGCCAATCTCGCGTTTTCTTCCTCGCATCGAACTCTCTACCATCGATGAACCTCCGTTTCAGATAGACGTTACGGAATAATGAACATCTTATCGATGCAGTCACAGTTTTCTTGGAATTTCTAGACCACATTTATCAACGATTGTTTCTATGTTAATACGAATTTGATGTATTTATAGAAAGCATAAAAAAAGTCTTATAATATCCAAGGGTACAAAGTGAAGTACGACTATTTTTAAATAACTCTGCCTGTTCCTACATTATCTCGAACCTAACACCGATTTATAGTGCATGTTCTCTGATACATTTATTATACAATATTACGTAACATAAAGAACAAAGGGTCGAGCAAAGGAAAGTGAACGAACGCTTGCAATTAATCTCAGCAATCTCAGCAATATTTGCAGAAAGTCAACAAGGAAGGTCTTATAATATTCAAGGGTACAAAATGAAGTACAACTATTTTTAAACAACTGTGCCTGTTCCTACATTATCTCGAACCTAACACCGATTTATAGTGCATGTTCTCTGATACATTTATTATACAATATTACGTAACATAAAGAACAAAGGGTCGAGCAAAGGAAAGTGAACGAACGCTTGCAATTAATCTCAGCAATCTCAGCAATATTTGCAGAAAGTCAACAAGGAAGGTCTTATAATATTCAAGGGTACAAAGTGAAGTACAACTATTTTTAAACAACTGTGCCTGCTATAGCATCTCGAAACTGAAAGACGTATCTATAGAACGTGTTCTGTGATGTATTTATTGCGTTACGTAACACACACGGAAAAAGGGGTGAATAAAGAAAAGCGAACGAACACCATCCAATCTACGTTTGGCAACCTATCAAACTGAATGGTACGCGCCATCTGCCAACGGTCTAGAAACTTTATTAATTTCATTACCTAAAAGCAGCATCTCGGCGTCGATCGACGCCGGCATGAAGTAACGAAAGGGAACGGGCGGGCGCAGCGGCGCGGTCCAACTGTTTCCGTGACCATGTTCACCCCGTCTTTGCCTACTTTCGGCGATGTCTCTGTATAGGTTCGCGGAGCCGAACTTCGTTAAACCGAGAGAAACTCCGGCTGGACGCGGCGGAACTAACTTTAGGAACTGTAACGTCGCCGGTCGAAAGGGCTGGCAAAGGGAGACCAAAGAGACGAGCGAACGCGGGGATCGTAGAACCAGGAATAGGTACCGCTTGATACGTTTTCTTTGAGACCCGAAGGCTTACGTTGTTTCTTTAGTGAAATTACACTGCCGCTCGGAAGTATATAAACGTCTGGCTTTTTTTATGATGCTTTAAGCGATATCAAATACGTTGAAAATTAACTCATTCGCAGACGCACTCAGTTCTTTTAAAGCTTAGTACAGACGTAAGTCTATAGGCTCATATACTGTGTTGATTGAATTTTTCAGTGAACGTAAAATCAATAAAGTTGATAAGGAGGACCGAAAGATCGAGCGTGTAGGGGATTAAAGAAAACTGCGCGTGTAGACAGTTAATTTTGTGGACGCGCTGTAAATTTCGGTCAATTAAACGGTCGAGTCCGGCTCGCACGGCATCTGAAAATCGCGAATACACGCGAAACGTCAACGATTCCGCGTTTATCTCTGTCGTCCCGTGCAAATTAACCGTGCGCCGTCTAGCTTCTTCACGGCGTATGTATATTTAAGCGCGTTTGTCACAGACCTACTCCAGCTTTTGTGAGCTCTCGAATTTATCGTTCGCCCGAGGATTATCTTTGTTAGATTCAGGATTAGACGTGAGATATTTCAAATTTACTTCGGTATTTATCAAACCAGAGTTCAAAGCCTTCTCTTCTCATCAAATCGTCTCATAGCATTCCACAAACTAGGAATATTAAGCCGTCGAATTATAATTTCTCCTATTTCGTAATTTAAAAAACTAACCAGCTTCTAACGCAGACGTTCTACATTGCTTCTCTTCTCATCAAATCGTCTCATAGTATTCCACAAACTAGGAATATTAAGCCGTCGAATTATAATATCTCCTATTTCGTAATTTAAAAAACTAACCAGCTTCTAACGCAGACGTTCTACATTTCTTCTCTGGAACTCGCAGTACTATTCTGAACCTCCATTACGTCAAAAATCGGCCGGACGGGAGGCTGTATCCAATTTGTCATAGAGGCTAGCCGCTCTTCGGACTCGAAGTGCCATCACGGCCACTTTGTATCGCGAATCCGCAGGCGTGTTTGATCGCGAGTTCTCGCCTCGCGTTCGACCGGGTCGGGCTATTCTCAGCGGACTTAATTAACTCAGTATGATAATTCGATCGCGAGTACAGCGTGTTTCGGCTGGTTAAATGAAGAAGTGCGTGTAGTTAAGAGCGGCGAGCGGGAGAGAGAGAGAGAGAGTGGAGTTATGTAATCTATAGACCTCTGCGTCGTTGACAGATGACAAAACTGTCTCCTCCGTTGCCAGAAGAGCCGAGGTTATATCTATACATACATATATATTTATACAAACCAAACACGTATGACGACCTCCTTCCACTCACTCAGACCCAGTTGTCTACTCTTTATTGTATTAATCGATTAAGAGAAAACCTAAGATTCGCGTCTAATCCTTTTCTTAAGTATGAGAACTCATTTATTAAACTCAACAAAATATTTAATTCGTGGGACACAATTAATAAAATAAAACAATATTCTATTTCACGTGACGCGGCCTTATTGATTCATCCTAGTTCATTATAGTTCCTCTGCGGTATTCAGTATATTTGTGAAAGCGGAACGCGGACGTGTAACAGGGTTTTATGGCTACTCCGTTACCTACCACCGCAACTGCTTGGTAAACATATTCGAAGCATCATTCATACCCTCCCTCGTTTACGACGTATTCAGTAGATTACCTAGTTATCAACTAATTGACTGTGCCACGGTGCCCTCCCTCCTGTATTTAGTTAGGAAAGCAAATACCTCTCGTAGCATACTTTACTGTCTTTTCAATTATCCTAAGAGGCTCTGTTTCATCGACGAGCAAACTCGACTCTAATTGCCTGTTCGATTTTCAATTTCGACCCCCTCGACCACGTTTTACCCCCTCGACGCGCCGATTAAAGTGATAAAATAAATTTACAAGAATTCCCTAGTATCGAAGTTTGAGCGGCGAACAGGCCTGAATGAATAATTAAATCAATTCGACGACACGAAATTAATATCAAGATCGCTGCCTCAAATGATCGTGCACAACAGAGTTTCAACGTAATTATTCTTAGATTCAGGATTTGATTCGTTCATAGAAACGTAATAAATTCGTGTAAATCTGTTAAAAAGTACTGAGACTTTTCGAATGCGAAGCGCAGCAAGAAATATTTGTAACAGAACATTGTTGCCAGAGGTAATACAATAATTTTCAATTCGGTTGTCATTGGCAAAGCCGCGTCCGCGATAACTCGCTCCTAAATTCACGGGAATCGACATAACTTCCAGGAGAAACGGGGATGCGTCCGCCGTAAACAAATAAATTATGAAGATTTAGCAAACGCGTTGCAAAGCCGGGTGTCCCGGTATTTCTTATCGGATTCGAGGTACGGAAAATTCAATGGCAACGTGAAAAAATTAAGGCCGCCCGGCCGTACATATCTCCTGCGAAAAAATGCGAGAGCCTCGCGGTCCCGACACACCTGTTTGCTCGTAAACTGCCGCGGCCTACGTGTTCCCCCGGTCTTCGCGTAACTACGGCCCGTGCACACGCCGAACAGCGTGTGGGGACACCTGCGTGTCTCGAGAGCCACGCGATCGGACCCATTACCGTTAAANGCCGTGCACACGCCGAACAGCGTGTGAGGACACCTGCGTGTCTCGAGAGCCACGCGATCGGACCCATTACCGTTAAACAATCGCCATTGTTACGTATCAGTGTCTCGTGTAATAACGGTTTTATTACTTCTTCAAGACGTCCGATCTCGGTCGCTTAAATCGTTTTAAGAGAGACCGAGGGCAGAGGAAATTAACGCGAGGAGAAATGTCCGCGAGACCAAGAGAACAGAATTATTTCGTCCGCAGTGAATAACGAGTCTCTCGGTATTTTGAGACACAATGAAGGCGAGTGCTTATTAGTCTCGATCGTAGGTATAAATATTCGAACGGTGAAATAACAGAGGAGCGACGATTCGAATGGTATCCTAAAACTAGAATAGTCTCTCAGGAATTACACGTTCGTTCTACATGTTTCACTGAAACTACAAAACTGTATTCTAGTACATTACGCTTCACGTCTCTAATGCAATTAGAAATGTTTACTGAACTTCATTTAATAGACGTGATACAAATGATCACTGACACGATTATATAAGATAGATAAAAATATAGTAATAAGATGTGATAAGGAATTTTGAAAGAATTTCATCGAAGAAGATATCAATCACGTTTTTACAATTTTTGACACTCAAGGAATAAAACTTGTGGGCCGCCCTTATTCGCGGCTTTTTACATCTGCTCGACTTTAACGAGCTCGGGTTGAACGAACCCCATCCCTCGTGCCGCAATTGATGGATTTTTAAGAATGACTGCACACGGAATCGGCCGAGCGACGTCTTTTTTTACCGCTCCGTGCGGCCGCCCACGTCGAATTTAAATAATGATCACGGGACTTTAGGGTCAAGAGATATTCGCGACACGTACCGCCTTTATGTTTTACATTACCAAAGTTACGCCGTTCTTCTCGTCCCTGAATGAATTATTGCGGCCAAGTTGTTAACTAAATTATAGGATAATTATCATCCTTTTTTGCCAAGTGGAATTATTATTGTGGAAGAAACCAATAGGAGTTCTCGTCGAAGGATTTTATCGGTCATTTATATTTGTCTAACGAGACAAAGGTAAATATTGTCTACGAGTGTTATACACGCGAAGGCAAATGCATTTATTACATGTAAAAAGAAAATTGCATCGGAAAACGTTTGCTTTCAAGAGATACCGAGATTTGAAGAGGTGTCACGAAGGGGAACAGTCATTAGGAGCTGTGAAATTCACGTTAAACGCCAGGTGAAGATCCGCGTCGTTAATCTAAAATCGCCGAAAATTCGTAACCACTTAGCATGTCATTAAAACGCGATAACTATTAAGTAAATTATCTATACGACATATACTTAATTACAACGTCCAGTAATCATGAGAAAATTGACGCAATGGGAAAATATGTTGAAAACAAAATGTAGAAACAGTACGGAATTGATGAGAACATTTTTTTGGTTTCCGATGACTGAAGTAAGGTAAAATATTCATAGGAGGATTGTGAATCGTGTGACGCAAGATTGCTAGGATATCAGCGTGAATATGCAGAATAGTTGTCATACTGCGCCCGTCCTATTGATGCACGCGATCAACATTCTACAGAGGGGTAATTTCGGACGTATTTATCTCGACGCGACTGCTATTTACCCCTCGACCCTTTGCACGCCAAGTTGATTTTCGATTTCACCCGTTTTCAAATAAACAAAAGCCGATACAACAAACTTAGGATCCCTACAACAAACTAAAGCTACAAAAACAAATCTAAAATATGATCCAATATAGAAATTCTTGTCCTTCGATGATAGTCATAGGAGTCAAGTGTATAAAAATGCATAGAGTATTGCGATAGCAAAAAGATCAGTGTCACGAGTTTAGCCTCGAACAATGCGTCGTAAATCATAATAATAAAGGGAAGATGAATTACCCAGCAAATTAGCAGGACACGGGTAGCAATCTAACAGTTGTCAAAAAAGTTCTGACAACGGCGGTGGTACGCATCCAAGTCCCAAGATTAGTGAATCAAAACTGAAACATTCCACCACAAAACTCCTCCCCCGCCTATTTGTACGTTCTAATAATAATATCACCGCGCGATCTTACACATTACAACACGTTGTTTCCCCTCGGTACAGGNACTCCATTACGTCAAAAATCGGCCGGACGGGAGGCTGTATCCAATTTGTCATAGAGGCTAGCCGCTCTTCGGACTCGAAGTGGCATCACGGCCACTTTGTATCGCGAATCCGCAGGCGTGTTTGATCGCGAGTTCTCGCCTCGCGTTCGAACGGGTCGGGCTATTCTCAGCGGACTTAATTAACTCAGTATGATAATTCGATCGCGAGTACAGCGTGTTTCGGCTGGTTAAATGAAGAAGTGCGTGTAGTTAAGAGCGGCGAGCGGGAGAGAGAGAGAGAGAGTGGAGTTATGTAATCTATAGACCTCTGCGTCGTTGACAGATGACAAAACTGTCTCCTCCGTTGCCAGAAGAGCCGAGGTTATATCTATACATACATATATATTTATACAAACCAAACACGTATGACGACCTCCTTCCACTCACTCAGACCCAGTTGTCTACTCTTTATTGTATTAATCGATTAAGAGAAAACCTAAGATTCGCGTCTAATCCTTTTCTTAAGTATGAGAACTCATTTATTAAACTCAACAAAATATTTAATTCGTGGGACACAATTAATAAAATAAAACAATATTCTATTTCACGTGACGCGGCCTTATTGATTCATCCTAGTTCATTATAGTTCCTCTGCGGTATTCAGTATATTTGTGAAAGCGGAACGCGGACGTGTAACAGGGTTTTATGGCTACTCCGTTACCTACCACCGCAACTGCTTGGTAAACATATTCGAAGCATCATTCATACCCTCCCTCGTTTACGACGTATTCAGTAGATTACCTAGTTATCAACTAATTGACTGTGCCACGGTGCCCTCCCTCCTGTATTTAGTTAGGAAAGCAAATACCTCTTGTAGCATACTTTACTGTCTTTTCAATTATCCTAAGAGGCTCTGTTTCATCGACGAGCAAACTCGACTCTAATTGCCTGTTCGATTTTCAATTTCGACCCCCTCGACCACGTTTTACCCCCTCGACGCGCCGATTAAAGTGATAAAATAAATTTACAAGAATTCCCTAGTATCGAAGTTTGAGCGGCGAACAGGCCTGAATGAATAATTAAATCAATTCGACGACACGAAATTAATATCAAGATCGCTGCCTCAAATGATCGTGCACAACAGAGTTTCAACGTAATTATTCTTAGATTCAGGATTTGATTCGTTCATAGAAACGTAATAAATTCGTGTAAATCTGTTAAAAAGTACTGAGACTTTTCGAATGCGAAGCGCAGCAAGAAATATTTGTAACAGAACATTGTTGCCAGAGGTAATACAATAATTTTCAATTCGGTTGTCATTGGCAAAGCCGCGTCCGCGATAACTCGCTCCTAAATTCACGGGAATCGACATAACTTCCAGGAGAAACGGGGATGCGTCCGCCGTAAACAAATAAATTATGAAGATTTAGCAAACGCGTTGCAAAGCCGGGTGTCCCGGTATTTCTTATCGGATTCGAGGTACGGAAAATTCAATGGCAACGTGAAAAAATTAAGGCCGCCCGGCCGTACATATCTCCTGCGAAAAAATGCGAGAGCCTCGCGGTCCCGACACACCTGTTTGCTCGTAAACTGCCGCGGCCTACGTGTTCCCCC
>SMSR01008495.1:44901-105677 GCA_019453355.1 Ceratina japonica
CGTCGTAAATCATAATAATAAAGGGAAGATGAATTACCCAGCAAATTAGCAGGACACGGGTAGCAATCTAACAGTTGTCAAAAAAGTTCTGACAACGGCGGTGGTACGCATCCAAGTCCCAAGATTAGTGAATCAAAACTGAAACATTCCACCACAAAACTCCTCCCCCGCCTATTTGTACGTTCTAATAATAATATCACCGCGCGATCTTACACATTACAACACGTTGTTTCCCCTCGGTACAGGAAATACAATCTCTACACGTGTTCCGCGACTTTTGCCAATTCAACCCTTTGCACTGAAACTGTTTTTAAAGCTCGACGTTCAGAGGAGTTACTCGCAGTAAAATAAATTAGAAACGAGAGAAAAGGGGAATCTACTATCTTCAAAATTAATACAATTGAAACGGCTGAGGCAGCCATGGGACTCGTCGAAATTCGCTACGTGACAACGAATAAAAGTTCCACCGACTGCTTACACTAAAACGTCTGCACTCTGCTGAAAGCACCGAAATAGTGCCCGTTTTACACGGCTCTGTGTATTCAATATTAACCCGTGTTCGCGAGGTCGAACTGATTACTAAGTTATCACCCTCGTACCATCCCAATTCGTGTTTCGAAAACGTCGCTGGATATCGGCCCCATTTCACATCAAAATCAATTTTCCATTGCCACCCTCCATACCAGGTACACTAAAAATTTCCATCCCAAGCGAATTATTACTTTTTACATACGAGAGTCAGCAAGCTTCTCGTACGAACAAGAAGGTTTCTGATTCCACTGACTTCAAGCTTACAGTTCCCATAAATGAAGACGAAAACGTACTGGCCAGAATATTATTTAACATCGAATGATATTTCATTTGTGAATCGTTCATCGTTATTTTATAAGGGGTTTCTGATTCTTCCGGCTATGCGCGGATTTATGGTTTCCGTGTAAGAACCGCTTCCGATACCGCGTGAAATATGTGAACCGAACGAGGGAGCGACGCGTAAGGTGTGCCGGGAACACGTGTCTCGCATGTTCATGCACTTATCAGCGAAGAATGGACCTCCAACGCGTTTCGCTCTTGTCGGATATAGTTAAACGCCGTAGGAGAGGGGAGACGCTCGGAAGAATCTTATCAGTTAACAACGAGGCTCCGTTTCCCATCGCCTAAACGGGTTGAACGTTCCAACTCCAGTAGCACAGTCCAAATAACAATCCTAATTTAACCTTTTGGGTAGGGATTTATTTGAGAAAATATTTGCATGTCGAACGGATATAATTTTTGGTTGCTTGAAGTTGTATGTAAAAGCAGTACATTTTACGTAAGAATTTATTTATTTCTAAAATATTGGTGACATATGTAGTATTAAGATGTCTTCAAGTAATTAGAATTGCAAAACAAAAATAAATTAATATGCTTATAACAAACACAAGTGAATGACGTGTCTCAGACGTCAAATGTACCCAAGGGGTTAAACGATTCCTCATACAGATTTCCATCACAATTATTTTTTATATTCTTTCCACATCCAATTCTTTTAAAATCATTATTTTTTATGTAAAGCAATAGAAATCCTTTTATTTCTAAAGAAATTTTGATTGACAGAATAATAGAATACCTGTTAGAATTTGAAGCATGGAAATTGGTGAAGAGACAATGCTAACACTAGTCCTCGATTGATTTTATCTACGATTTCATTGGGTCCCTCGTCCCGGGCGACAATCCGATATTTGGCCACGTTAATTGTTAATAACGCAAATTTGAACCGCGGCCCGGTAACCGCGAACGACTAAACCGCACGCGATTTGACTGGCGTTCCGTTTAAATAAACAACGGGACCGACCGCACGGCGCTTTAAGGTCACACCCCGATTAATCACAGCTACCGTAATACGTAACGCAGATACTAATTGACAAATAACTAAATTCATGCACCATTTTATCTAGTTCACTTGTTCGCTCGGCTTTGCGAACATCCGTTAAGTAAAGGCAAATTCAGTGCTGGAAATGACAAAGCTCTCTCATAAACTTTCCCGTGGANATTTCAGACGTCAAATGTACCCAAGGGGTTAAACGATTCCTCATACAGATTTCCATCACAATTATTTTTTATATTCTTTCCACATTCAATTCTTTTAAAATCGTTGCTTTTTATGTACAGCAATAGAAATCCTTTTATTTCTAAAGAAATGTTGATTGACAGAATAATAGAATACCTGTTAGAATTTGAAGCATGGAAATTGGTGAAGAGACAATACTAACACTAGTCCTCGATTGATTTTATCTACGATTTCATTGGGTCCCTCGTCCCGGGCGACAATCCGATATTTGGCCACGTTAATTGTTAATAACGCAAATTTGAACCGCGGCCCGGTAACCGCGAACGACTAAACCGCACGCGATTTGACTGGCGTTCCGTTTAAATAAACAACGGGACCGACCGCACGGCGCTTTAAGGTCACACCCCGATTAATCACAGCTACCGTAATACGTAACGCAGATACTAATTGACAAATAACTAAATTCATGCACCATTTTATCTAGTTCACTTGTTCGCTCGGCTTTGCGAACATCCGTTAAGTAAAGGCAAATTCAGTGCTGGAAATGACAAAGCTCTCTCATAAACTTTCCCGTGGAATAAAGTGCGCAGCGTAATAAATATAAATACACTTTCATCAGAACTCTGAAACGAATTGGCTGCACTTTATTTCGTAATAGAAATATTATCGAATAAAGTACGTGCTACAATAAATACGGATTTTCATCGGAAATCTTGAAGCGATTCCATCGTAGATATAGATATTTTATTCATATTTTGTAACGAAAGTAAAAGTCTCCCGGTTACGAAATCAGATGCGATATCACTGTCGTTCTATCAGACACAGAAGGACGGTATACGATAGCGGTATATAAATTCATATTCCAATAAATCTATGACTCACTGCATTTCTAAAAACGCTCGCGCGCGCGCGCGCGCGCCGATCTACTCCATAAATTCTATTGTCGAGCGTGTTCCATCGAACGTAATAGCCGACTATTTGTTTTCCGTATCCTTGGGAACTGTTTAAGTGCCGACGCGCAAGACGAATAATACTTAGCACGATTCTCGACCGAGCGAGAGAACGAATCCCCCTTCGAGGATAAGAATCTCCGAATTCGCTAAAACTCGCAGACCCGCGACGAGAATTTCGTAGAATCGATTAAGTTTTATGCATTTATGAAAATGTTGTATACGTAGTATATTCCATATGAAAAGTGAGTAGACAGTGAGTAGGCAAACAATAAAAGAAATTTCTCGAGGAGCTTCTTTCCGCAGGGGCTTCGAGTTGGTTAAAGAGCCCGCTGTTTTTCATAACGCGAATCGCGACCAGACTGTAATTAATACTAACGGAATGTGAACAATAAACAAGGCGCTGTTAAAAAAGATTTTTAATCAGAGCACTGCGTTACGCGGACAATGAGAAGTTTCATTTAGACGAAGTTATAAGATGTTCTTTATGACGTCTTACAATGTCGAGCGAAAATGAAACGATAAAAGGGCTCGGGATAGAGCCGGGGTATGCATTGTAAGATAAAATGAAAGGAAAAATGGTTATAGACTTCTCGGGGTAAGAATCTTTCAATCATCTTCACGCCTTGTTCTAACGTCGGTATGATATTCGGGGACACGATCAAACCGATGTAATCGGCCATTTACATAACTGATTTAGTAGTTACATTTTTTATACGAATCGGACTATTAAATGCGGTATTCAATACGAGATCGTGAAAACGAAGAGCGAGGATAAAAACTTGAGCGACTTGGCACAAAACTGAACATTTAGAACATCAATTTGACAAATATGTTTTAGATGAACATTTTATAATTTGAAATATACAACCAGCTTTTGATATTCTGAATAACTTTATACATTACACGATTCACGACGTCTACTGACTGAATTTCCTTGTCAACATTCATTGATCACACATTACAACGTGTACTCAACTTCTATACAAAAAGTTACGATCTCGATACATATAAACGTCGGGTTCACTGATAAATACACAGGACTCGCGGTGTACTGATAAAAAAATCCGTACCTTTCGCGGTTCAGGGGCGTAGATCCCTGGCAGCGGTGCCAGCAAATGCAATCCGGGGTTCGGGATACCGGAAGCGGGGTGTCCGGGTGGTATCGGAAGTGGCACCAGCTTCAGGCCCCAGGGTAGATACCAGGGCGCCGTGTGGTGCATGATCGCGGCACAATCGTCAGCGATTCCACTGTACGGCGACGAGAACAACGCGCCAGGATTCGTTCACGAAACGCCGGGAGTGTCACTGTTTAAACGCGATCCTCTCTTCGAGAGAGTTTTCAACGTGAGTTACAACAAATGGGCCTCGAGGCTCGCGACAAGATCACCTTGGCATCTTCCACGACCGATATACTCGTCGATTAGCTCGGTCACCGATCTTACGCGATACAATTCGGATCACACAAACGACGAACGATCGTGGGACACTGATGTCATCGTAACGACGGCTGTTTCGTCGTCCTTATGTCCTCGGCGGTTGTCCTTTAACCTCGCGATTCGGGTACAGAACGACGTAGTTGTATGGACGACGTGGAACACCGAACGTGCACTCGGTGAGCGCGCGGCAACGACTGATCACCGATCGAGCGTCGACGCTCGAGCACATGGCCGCGTCGACTCCCACCACGCGAGCTGATTCTACTTATTGTCGGACCAACCCCTTTCCACTGATACCACCACCCCCGTCCGTTCTCTTTCCCTCTGACTATCAGCTACTCCTATCTTACACGATACTCTCCAAGTGTAAACAAAAATTTTCACAAGATATCTAATATCGATCTATGATTCGTGAAAACGTAACGAACGTTTCTTACGCGTCGACCTAATGCCATTCATTTATTTAATGATTTACATCCTTCTTTCGAACATTTATCGGACGCCTCGAGAGGTAATAAGTGCGACGTATTACTTCAAGTATGGAACTGTTCATTACTGCATTCTTTATGAAGCCGCGGTCGACATTTTTTGTGACACGGGGAACATTAGTCTTAAGCACTGACACGAGCGAAGAATGTTTATCTGATCGCCGGTGCGTTACACGGTTTGTCGGTTCGGTCTCCTTTACATAATTTAGCTTCCGTGAAACTCGGAGCATCGCGATATTGCGCAACGGGTGCGCCGTTACGTGCGGCGGCGTCGGAATATTCGGAGACAGAATTATATGGGCGATCGTCTTAGCGCCCGGCATCGTTGTACGAATTCGTACAAGTTCGCAGACGCGATCTTTGTTTACCAGAATCATCCCGTTTGATCAGCTTCGAGACGCAGTAACGATCGGATTGAATCCTCAGCAAATCGAACGGACGGCGAGCAACCCCGGCGCGACAATCAATCCCCCGTGAACGCGATACGTATCGCGTACAAAGCAGAAAGAAAATAGTAGAGTGGAAGCCCTCCATTTCTGTTAGGGGTCTGTCCAAGAAATCCTATCAACCGAAAGAGACGGGATCTAATTTTTTCTGTCAACCGACCACCTTTCCTCTATAAACTCCGACGTTCTCAGCTACGAACTTTCCTCACTCGCAAACGATCTTTTCCCGATTTAGAATATTAACTCGATCCCGAGGAAAATCGTCGCGCTGTTCCTTCAAAAGTACAGCAAACAGTTCCCCATTCGTCATTCTGATTTTTCAACCACCACCGAACCCCGCGATTTGTCTTGTCGCTCGAAACGGGAATTGATAACGATCTCTCCGCACACTTTTCTAGATAAACGCACCGCGATAAAACGCGGCTATTTATTATAACCGGAATTTAGAACGGCCTACGACAATTGTACGTTTCCCAAACAAATCGTGACTCGGCGGACACGCTGCATTGATAAGGGAATTCGGATTAAAGGTACATTAGTTTCCCTACAAAGGGCATTGTTTACAGTCTCAGCATTCAGGGTTTACGCGAATCAAATTTATTGTAAGTTGATGGGGGAACGTGTCCAGCTGGTCACCTCCCGTGAAAGGGTTCGCGATCAGCAAGTGTAATGACGGCCGCATTAATATTAATATTTTGGCTCCGAACAGAACGACCGTTTGCTCATCAATATTTGCTCGACCGCGCGGGGCTAGATTGTTTACTAACGTTTGTCGTTTCCCCCCGCGATTTTAGTCCCTTTTCAATGGCGCCTATTTAAAAGAGGGTCCGATGTTACCGTGAAACATTGGCTCTCGCTGCACGGGCATTGAGTCGAGATCTATTCATGATTTATTTCTCATTACCTTCTCTCTGTTACTTTTTGATACGGTTTAAAATCCGATTACCGCCGAATAAGCCATTACACGTTCAATCAGACTTACGAAACGTTTTGACGTTCGTTGTGGTTATTAAACGCGCGTGAATATTTGAGGCGATCGCGCTTTTTCATTGATGGCGTTCTAACCGAGGCCTTCTCCCCGATAAATTCGGGCGTCGGGTAAAGAGTAAAGGCCGCCCGCTAATAAATATATGATTCGCCGAGGGAGGGACCAGGCAATATGGGATCTCGTTTGATAGTCTACGAGTATCCACCGCCGGCTGGAAGTTAGATACAGTTTATAATCCCCGGTGTACGTACGTGCAATTTTAGATCGCGGCCCGGGTCCGCCGGTAATTATATTTAACGAGAAAGTAAATAATGCCGGTTAAATCACCGTAAACTTTCTAACGAGCCGATGAAACTGTCGCGTTATTTAATCGACGTTAACTACCCGAGACTTTGTTCCGATGCCCAGAAAAAAAATAAACGCTAATATCTTCCATCTCGGTTTTCACAAAATTTCTTCATGAATATAGCAAAATATACATATATATCCAATGTACTTTTGCGTATTGAAATATGATTAAATCATTTCGATATCTGAAATACATTGAGTCTTCGAATCTGCAAATTTTTTGATAACGAAGTGCCACTGCTATTCCAGTTATATTACCATACACGTTGATTGTATAAAATCAATTAATGTTGAAATATGTTTTAATAAAATTCCANAAAATAAACGCTAATATCTTCCATCTCGGTTTTCACAAAATTTCTTCATGAATATAGCAAAATATACATATATATCCAATGTACTTTTGCGTATTGAAATATGATTAAATCATTTCGATATCTGAAATACATTGAGTCTTCGAATCTGCAAATTTTTTGATAACGAAGTGCCACTGCTATTCCAGTTATATTACCATACACATTGATTGTATAAAATCAATTAATGTTGAAATATGTTTTAATAAAATTCCAATGTTTCATTTCGTTTTAAATTTATTAAATTATTCCATTTGAATTTCGGAAATAAAACGTAATAGATGTTTCGTATGGAGATAGTAAATCATGAATTGTTCCAACAAAATTATTCTCCACGTCACGAATTTTAATTTCTTCTTAGAATATCTCGTTCAATCATACGTTTTGCAATACACCTCAATACCCAAAAATAATGAATATTCCAGGAAGTATTATTCATGATTCGATTGACATGGCAGTTGATCAAAAATCAACTCTCTAATATTCGATCAAATTCGCATAGCAAGGAATTCACTCCAGCTTCAAACCCGAAATATTATCCGATCGGAATGAACGTTGACATCGCGAGGATAAAAAACGTGAAGTAAAAATTAGCGTNAATGTTTCATTTCGTTTTAAATTTATTAAATTATTCCATTTGAATTTCGGAAATAAAACGTAATAGATGTTTCGTATGGAGATAGTAAATCATGAATTGTTCCAACAAAATTATTCTCCACGTCACGAATTTTAATTTCTTCTTAGAATATCTCGTTCAATCATACGTTTTGCAATACACCTCAATACCCAAAAATAATGAATATTCCAGGAAGTATTATTCATGATTCGATTGACATGGCAGTTGATCAAAAATCAACTCTCTAATATTCGATCAAATTCGCATAGCAAGGAATTCACTCCAGCTTCAAACCCGAAATATTATCCGATCGGAATGAACGTTGACATCGCGAGGATAAAAAACGTGAAGTAAAAATTAGCGTAAATGAGAAGTAAAGCGAGATTTCACTCGAAAATCGAGTTTGGCATCGCCGCATCTTCATGGTTCATTATCCAGGGATCAAAGGATATCCGGACGTGGACGCGCGATATCAACCGACCAGATTTCCACAGTCATTGACACGGCCAGGCTCGTCACGCGAGTTTTTGCGTAACACGCGCCATGTAACACGGCGTAACATCGCTACCCACGGCTCGACCCGCGTTAAACACGTGAAACCGCGAGGCAAATCACAGACCTTCAATTTCTGCTCGAATCGATAATAGCGATAATATTAGTTCGGGTTTTCATGCGAAATTAAATATTTATGTCAATTAAACAGATAATTTCCCATGCGATGCAATACGTAGTACGTTTAATTACGCAGCGATTATATTTTTCTGAGACCGATGATAATGATTATGACCGAGTTTGTTATAAGACTATTTCGAAATTCTATGTAAAGAGAGATAGGAAGGAACATTCGTTTAGGTGAACGGTGCCTCGTTCCGTGAACTCATAATCCTACAACTTTTACTTTCGTTGAATAACTGCGCTTGTAATGTCGCGAAGAATGCTCTTCCCACTTTCTAACTATTGTAAAGAATCCTATAAGAATACAATACAGGAGCCAATACGAGAATTTAGAAATGCAACAGATATTAAAAACTATGTATATGGCAGACTACAAAAATCGATGAATGCATGAGATAAAACAGAAATCCTAATGCTCGATGAAAGAAACTTATTATATCACATGTTTTACATGGATACCCTGAACGTTTTATACTGTAAAGAGATCCACAGTCTAATAATTATAATTTAAGTGACGATTCAGACTTCTCGAAGAAGGCCAGGAGCCACCTGTCGACGATTTGTCATCGGTCCAGCCATAACTGAACGAATGATTTAGTAGGGCTGCTCGGGAGCAGCGGATACGTATAATGGGCGGTATGATCTGTAATCGTGGAACCGGCCCACAATGAATGCACCCAAAGCACCTCTTCTGCGTGCACGTGGAGTCGTTTCACTTCCAGCTGCCATTTCGGACAATTTACGTAACTGATTATATGTATACGTCTCTGCCACTTACTTACTAACCGACTGCTCTTTCCTCGTTCCCTTTATCGTCGCGCCATCGCAATGCACGCTTTACGTAATTAAACTTTTATCAAGTCCCCCATGAATTCGTTATCGAACATAATCAAAAATTGGCCATCGAGATTTTTGTACGAAATAAACCAGAAAATGAAATCTTGCCAATTGTTTCAATAAAAAAAATAATATATATTTCACTTTCGATTTTATGCACTTCTTTCTTTCCAATGTTAACATTGAAATTTGATAGCAATTAATAATTCACTATTGAAAATAACTGGAAATCGGAATCTGCCAGGGACACAGGGAATTGCAGAACTAGTTCTTTCTTTCCAATGTTAACATTGAAATTTGNCCTGCCAGGGACACAGGAAATTGCAGAACTAGTATATGAAGTTGAACAGTTGGTTACAGAAATTGTTTCGCTGTTAGATAATACTTGTACATGCCTAATAACGCGAGTGGAACTGTGCTAACTATAAATGAAAACACTTGGAATGTGTTTAATTGGGAAACAGGCAAAGGCAAATAGTTCGGAGCCGAGTTTTATTACACGGCACGGGGATCGTGCGTCAGTTGCACGCAACACCGATTTGCCTCGTTTCAATTGCGCAACCGAAAATGTGTTTCATTATCAGTTATCCTCCGCTTTCTCGCGATCGCCCCGAAACGTATCCCCCGTAAAGATCAGCCAGCTGTTGCGCGTGCAGCATCCGACGATTAAATTCACTTTACGACGTAGACATAATATTATGTAAACGCTTTCCCTACGTCATAAACTTTGAGAAGGAAAGTTGCGAAAGCGTAAGACTAAAATCTCGCGTTCCCTCGGTTTGGCAATGACTCGCAGGAATCTACCTCGAGGACACGGGAGAACGGTCCACGATGTAACGCGACCCATCCGCTGTGAAATCTAATTAGCAGGTATACGTATGTCTGAGAATCATACCGGGGGACTAATTACGCCGAAACTCTCTAATTAACAGTAACATTGATGGTAAAACCGGGAGAGAGAGAGATTGGAATCAATTTTTAATTGTAAAACGATCGGGAAAAAGTACGAGTCGCGAAGTCAATCAATTATACATTAATCAAATACGTTCGAGGCATCGACGGATTTTAATTGGGCAAACAGTCGTTCTGATTAATCGAGAAGATAATTAACGCGACACGAGGAGGAAACGGTCGGACCGAATTTGATGAATACTTGCGTCGGTCCGTGTAAATTGGACCCGCACAGCAAAAACTGTACGCGTCCCTCTTGTTTTTATAGCCCGTCGGATTTAAATGAAAATTCGGTGATAAAATTTACGTGGAGCAGAGGGGAAAAGTCATTTCTTTGATGTGTCGCGCCGCGCATTCGTTTTTCCCACACGCGCTTTGCTTACACGATGGTCGCGCGCCACAAAGTTTCCACGTGCATAAAAATAACGTACTGCGGCCAGATGCCGGCTGCCGTATCATGACCTACCTTCATTCTCTTTCCCGCTGTTTGTCGGGTATCACGAAATTACACGCTCCCATCTTTTATATTGAAACCTTTTGATTTTATTTTATTCAACGTATTTATTGATGAATATATGAATGAAAGGGGAGCACGAGAGAGCCGAGTGTCGAGTTTTAATGGAAACTAATATTCCAGACCGCGAGCCTTGGATCTATCCTTCGCATTGGAAACTTTTTTATTCTATTTTTAATTGGCGAAGATATGTAAAGGCGAGAGAACGAAACGACGGGCGTACGGGGACCACGTGTCCAATTCTAATGAAAACTTACTAATATTCGGGCTAGATCGCAAATTATCGTTCGACGTCTCTCACGTCGTCACATTGAAATTTTTTAATTAAAAACGCTGTCTAGAGACTGCATACGTCACGTGATAACACGGTGAGGCGGGGAACACAGTTCTACGGTAAAAATAACAACGACTCTAAAGCAGATGCAACCGTGCATACGGAACACACGACCTACTCTAAATCGACGGCGAAGGGTAAATATTATCGAACGATTCCCCGTTTCTCTCCGGTTGTGACAATATTATCCCATTTATTTCGATTCCATCTACAATTCCCTGTTTCCCATTCTAAATAGACCTCTCATCGTCATTCATACACGTCTCATCAACAGACTATAATACTCAACGCACACACATTTTACAACCATCTCAATGCATCATTTCCAAATTTTTTGATCGAAAAATGTATCTCAAATTTTTAGGAAACATTTCATTGAATTAGAATTATTGTTACAATTCAATTAACAGGATGATATGCATAAAAATTTGCCGTCAGATTCTATCTGGACAAAAGTCACAATAAATCATTCTAAACATCAATCATCATAATTACATATGCGAAGAATGAAAGAAATCTTTATGCAATGACCTCGTCTTGGATAAAAATCTGCATACGTACGAATAAAATGTATAATAAATTATTGCGGATATTAATCAGTAGGCATTCCATGAGAACCGATAAATCTTGGAGGAATGCGTGAAGATATCAGACGAGGACCACCGGTCCGCCATAACAGCGACCCCTAAGAGGTGACTCGCGTGTGCGGTTGGAAATTCAATGTTCTGCAATGCAGTAAAGGGACACTACACTGCACTACCGAACAGCGGCGACAAGCGCGGAGCTTAAAGTCCCCCTTTAACCCGCCGGCCACAATGTATTTCAGTCTCCGCGTGCAAGCGGCCACCATTTTTCATCGTTCATACCGCGGCGACTGGCTGGATTTCGTGAAACCCCGCAAACTGCGCATAATGATAGCCCTCCGTAGTGACAACGACGAATTTCTTTAGTGAAAAATCGAATTCTCTTGGCGCGATAAAAAAAAATGGTATTACCGGTTGGGACGAGTGATAAGAGGATTAATAATGAAACGTGAAATAAATTCGATTCGTGGAAGCTTCGATTGATTCGAGCTTATAATAAGAAGTAGCACCTACTCTTTTTTAAGTATACAAATTTAACCTGTGTCTTCTGCGTAATAATATTCTGAGAATGCTACTTATACTAAGAATGATCAGCGTCAGACTGGCTCTAGCATTATAGTAACATTCCTTTCATACAATTACGATAAAATTGTACAAAGGATTTTAGTTAATTCGAAGAATGACAAACACGAGATTGGCTGTGAAATCAAGAGAGTCAATAGGAATTTTCTAAATTCCCTTCGTGACAGTGTCGAACAGTAGGGGTATGGAGGCGATCGAGATTTTTTCCAGCTCATTCAGCCGGGAGGAACTCCTATTATCAGGCACGNAAAATCAAGAGAGTCAATAGGAATTTTCTAAATTCCCCTCGTGACAGTGTCGAACAGTAGGGGTATGGAGGCGATCAAGATTTTTTCCAGCTCATTCAGCCGGGAGGAACTCCTATTATCAGGCACGCACTCGAGAGCTCGCGTCGTCCTCTTTTTATCCGGCTCTCTAGTATTCGAGGTATCGAGCCGCGATCATTGACCGTGCAGAGTTATCCACCGCACCGGAATCCGCTTAGTCCGCTTTTCTCGCTTCTCCCCTGTATCCGACCACGCACACACTCTTTCCTTCTCACTCCCTCCTCCCTGCAGATCGTATTTTCGTACACTACTGCCCAAAATTATGTGCACACTTCCGTGATCATGAAAAAACGAGCCACGAATTTCACTCGGTTTTCCATATTTTATTTGGTGCATTGTATGTAAAAAATTGTATTAAACATGTCACGGTGGCAATAATAAATAATTATACATTCCGCTTATTACGTTTTAACTTCACATTGAAGATATTTATTTGTTCATTATTTCGTTGGTGCGATATTACAAGGTCTGGCAAAAATTTACAAGAGACCTTGTTTAACGATAATAAGAGAAAAACAGGTGGCCAGATACTTTTGAGCAGCAGTGTATTCGGCAAAAGCGGACTCGTTGCAATTGGCAAGGGAGACAAATGTGGCGGGGCAGAAATTGGTCGTGGCATGTTAGGAGCTGGACAGCCGGCCAAACAGACACGAGGAGCAGATATGCACGCTTGCCAGAGTTATTCGCATAACCATCGTTCAATCTCTGGCCAACGGCCTCCTTCTTTAACGGCTTCGCCTTTTCTGTCAAACCTTTTTCGGCTCACTGAATAGCGAGGATTACAGGGTCAGGATCGAGGACATTTTGTCGAGCTTCCCTAGCTTTCGCCGAGGTAATATTTGCCCCTTTTAATGGATGCTCCCGCTTTGATGTTCTGGACTAAAGATCTTTATNGTCATGAAAAAACGAGCCACGAATTTCACTCGGTTTCCCATATTTTATTTGGTGCATTGTATGTAAAAAATTGTATTAAATATGTCACGGTGGCAATAATAAATAATTATACATTCCGCTTATTACGTTTTAACTTCATATTGAAGATATTTATTTGTTCATTATTTCGTTGGTGCGATATTACAAGGTCTGGGAAAAATTTACAAGAGACCTTGTTTAACGATAATAAGAGAAAAACAGGTGGCCAGATACTTTTGAACAGCAGTGTATTCGGCAAAAGCGGACTCGTTGCAATTGGCAAGGGAGACAAATGTGGCGGGGCAGAAATTGGTCGTGGCATGTTAGGAGCTGGACAGCCGGCCAAACAGACACGAGGAGCAGATATGCACGCTTGCCAGAGTTATTCGCATAACCATCGTTCAATCTCTGGCCAACGGCCTCCTTCTTTAACGGCTTCGCCTTTTCTGTCAAACCTTTTTCGGCTCACTGAATAGCGAGGATTACAGGGTCAGGATCGAGGACATTTTGTCGAGCTTCCCTAGCTTTCGCCGAGGTAATATTTGGCCCTTTTAATGGATGCTCCCGCTTTGATGTTCTGGACTAAAGATCTTTATATAAAAAGCGATGCCAAAATTATATGAATTGCGACGTTCCTTGCTCTCGACTTTTGGTTTTCGGTGATAAAAACAAAATTTAGATCAAAGTGATGAACTACGAAGATGAGAATCTCTGTATCCTAAATTGTATACTGATCAATGAATTTTCCTTAATAAATGAATAAAAACGAAGTCTGGCCTTTTTTATTTCACGATCCTTTACCAAGTATAACCAAAAGAAACGTTCCCACGCTTTCAACTTATTCACATTTAATACCGCTGCAACGTATTGTGGAAACTGATGTAAGAAGAACGAGTTAAGATCGAGGATTTCGTATCGCTAAGATATCTGCACGAATCCATGCGTCAGTCATCAAAATACTGCGTCTGGTACCCAGCGATGTATCCCAGAGTGATAAATCGGAAAGGAACCGAGTCCTCGTGCATGATTTACCTCGTGAAAAATGAACGCGTCAAGGTGAGGAGATTCGTATTCACCACATCGGAAACTGGGACGTTCGGGTAATTCAATACGCATCCTCTCTCCTAGGAAACTACCTTGAGGCCCCGTGACCGACGATACACCCGGGATCAGAGCGTTAAATCAACTTGCAAACGATTCGGCTACTCCTTTCAATCGGTTCAACAATCTTCTATGCTATAGACACAGACACTCGGAGTTCCGCGAAAATTGGAGAACAAAAATGTATCCAACATAAAAATCGTAAATGTATTTCGCTATTATCAAAGATTAAAATGTATCGCAATCGAGATTGCATTTACAGACTAATGAGGAACGAATGTTTAAAGTTCAGAATTGATAACTTTCGCTCGGGAGAACATTGACAACTGTTCGATCGGAATGTTTAAATGTCATTCGATGCTCCGAAACGTGCCTGGAGCATGGGAACTAGTACGGAACAGTCCCCTTAAAGTGTACCAAGTAACATTTCACAGACTCCGTGACCCTACGACCCTTCGGAGTTCCGTGTCAGGAGCGTCGATCATGAGTTAACAAGAATCGCTTATATACCATCTCCCCCGGCATTCATCATCCTTTACAGGATTCTCAATCAGTTTTTATATAAAAAAAAAAAAAAATTCTTCTTAAACCCCGGCGATCTGATCACGTTCGAATAAATCACGGTGATATCGAGTTTACAATCACATTAGGATAACTGTCATGCAGTTGGCTGCCTGACAACGAGTCTTACAAGCAAAGTCTCTCAATCATTTCTCACATAAAAACTCCTCCCCCGTTTTTAAAATACGAATATTTGTATAAAAAAATCTCGATACCGATTTTCTATGCGCGTTAGGCCAAATGTCGTAAAGTTTAATAACGATAGTAATAAAAAGCGGTGGTATCTGGCGGTGCTTTCGGTGGGTTAAAACTCGGCGTGAAAAAATGGGCACGAGGGTTGGCTGGGGGCCAAGCCGGAGTCGCCTCGAGGCAAGGGTCCGTCGCTCGGATTTCTGCTGATTTCGGGGGCGGAGGTGGAGGAGAGCGACGGAGGCGTAGGCGCCTGGGCGTCCCCAGGGGCAACAGGTACCCACACATACACGGCTTTTCTTCGCCCGGCCACGTGCTCGAGCTAAATATAACGTCTGCCCACTGTCTTCCCTTCTCTCATCCACCCCTGAACCCGCCCCCCTGTATCTCCGTCCAGGAATTCGTATCGCGAATCCGTTTAACGAGCTCATTAAGCGGTAATTAAACGGACTTTCAGCTCCCAATTGGACATTCATGTAAGAAAATTGGCTAGTTAGCTGTCTGCTAATTTCTTTCTATTCCGTCGGAGCTTGTATTTCGTCGGGCATAGAATCTTTATTGAATCGTGTACATAGAAGTTGTATTGTATTACTATGAGAGAATCCTTTCAAGGATTCAGTTAGACCAATTAGCGCGAGCTATTATTTCTATGAAATATGATGCAATAATACACAATTTAATACTCCTTCGTTATTAAACAGAAAAGTATGAAATTTTCTGTCTATAAGAAAATCTGAAGACGAATTCGCTGCTAAAATTCATAATAAAATATTTGTATAACCGAGGCGCGATGAAGATAACTAAAAGCATTCTACTGAATAAGCCGGAGGAATAAAAAGAAGAATTGGAGCGATACAAGGAGAGAGCACGGAGCCAATGATCGATGGCACGGCGAAGTTTCTGGTTCAAGGCCAACACGGCTGGTCCTGTCGCTATCGGGGATAAGAAAAAGAGAGAGTTAAGTTATATAGTAACCGAGTTGCGCAACTATCGGGGCTCTGATGTAAAGATCATTACGCCGGAATGACGTTACGTCGCGCACCGAGATGACCAGATGATTAATTAAGTGAAAGTAATGTCGGCGTTCCGTGAACGCCGCAGGTAAAAACCGACGGAGTAACGATCGGTTCTTTGCTCGTTATCAAACCCACGTGCATTCCGGACAACGAGAATCCGGATTAAAAGTGAACGTGATAAGAAATTTTCTTATTACGCTGCATAGGAAAATTGTATTTATAGAAAATATGAGAAATGAACATTATTCATGCATTGTTCGAAAATTTCTCGGCGGGGAAAAGAATAAAAATTTCATTTTCTAATCTGCCATAATATAAACGTTTGCACGAAAGCCTGCGGTGTAGTTATCAGAGTTTCAAGAGTGGATTTTCATCCAATGGCGGGTCCATCAGCGACCGAGGGAGAAACAGGCAGTTTGCGAGGATAGATAGGATCATCGTTATGCCAGTTTTGTGTCTGAATTACCGGGTCGGAGAGCATACATAGGGTTTTACGAGAAACTGCGTTTCTGCGGCCAGGTGAAGAATCTACACGTGTATAGCTCGCGAGAGGCCATAAACGACTTATCGTCCGCTCAAACGCAGCCACGATACGCTTAATATCATGGCAGGCAGCAGAAACTACCTGTTCCATCCTGAATTATTTCTGACATTCGAAAACTTTGCACGAAATTCGTTCGACCCAATAGCCCTAAAGTATGTTCCGTTAAAGATTATCGATACTGATTATTCTCTATCATTCGTTGTTTTTTATTCCTGACATTCAAAGGACAGACTGCTAATTACACCACGTGTAATATTTTTTGCGTAAATTCATTGGAATTCGTGAATGTTTTAGTGCACAGTTTTCAAACGAATTAGGGATAGGATCGTTTTCTGGAATTGAACGGTCGTGCAACAATAACAATCGCGAAAAAGCGTTCGATGAATGGGCGCGTTTTAAAAGGTTCGCGAAACACATTTTCATCGGCTCCGAAACTGGGTTGAAAACGCGTCGAGCCCCGCGGTTATTACGAGCGATAAACGAGAATCGACGAACGGGACAACGACATTTCTACGAGCACGAAACAATTCGTGTAACCCTTCTGTGTGTATTTTATCAAGTTACTTTATCCATTTTTGTGAAAATTAATTTACTTAAGCACGAGCTTGTACAAAGCGGCTCGATAGCACGCGTCATCAGAAACAATAATCATTCACTCATTTGTGCACTCGCAGAAATCTGTCTTGACCTATTAAATTGCGAGAATGAATTCATTCAATAAACTCCGTACAGTAGAAAGTTTCATTGAACGAAATGACCGACCACTAAATTACTTTCCATTTTACACATTTATTTTTGACTCCGTCTGAAGTGGAGCGCGTAACGGAAATCCTACGACTGGGATTAAGCTCTCAGTGATACTGTAAATAAAATGTACATTTCTGAACTTGATTGAAATTCTCTCGTGCGTAGCGCACAACCGAACGTCTCGGGTCTGATTTAATGAAATCGCGATTGCTCGCTTCTTCTCTTTAACTTTTCAACTTGTCATCAAGACCGCTCAATTCCGTTCGACTGACTTTCAATATACGCGCAATACGTAGGAAATTTATTATCAATTACTACATGAATTATTCTACCAAATATTGTATCAATCATAATATGGGACGCGTGCACTTACTGTATTAATTATTATAGCGAGTATTATGTGAAATATTGTGTCGACTACTGAATCAATCATTACGCGAAACAGTATTTCATTATTATAGCAGTCATTATGTGAAACATGGTACCAAACATTTCGCCAGGCATCACAACAATTATTCAACAAAATATTACATCAATTCTGATCATAAGAGCTCGAACGAAACCGAGATTGCTCTTGTTCATTTTAACCTTTCAAGTTATGACCAAGGATACAATCCCATTCGACTGGCTTCCAGTATGTGTATCAGCATTATAGCCGGGATTACGCAAGTGCGTGATTAAAAAAAAAAAGGATTTGATCTGGTTTTCGTGTCTCGCGAAGGATAATGATAAAAAAAATGCGCAGAAATCGTTGGACCGCGACGACGGTCGGGCCACTTTCACCTGTGCAAGGCTGCACGGCCTCTAACTTCGAAACTGTACGAGCGAAGGGTAAAAAGGGATCGGCCGGGCGGAAAACCGGTAAAAATTTGACCGGTCCTTGTTTGCGTTTCATTGGACAGGTGTTCCAGAGAGTAGTGTGGCTTTAAAGTGCGGCTGGGCCCGACAGATTTATTGGAAAAGTTTCGTCCGATTGATGTATTGACCCATTTGCATCGTGCACAGTCGACCATCAATGTTAATACTTCACATAAGAACTGCTATAATGCTTTAATAAAATATTTGACACGATGAGCACACCGCAAACGATTGTCACAATGTTATCAAGATTTTTCTGTACGTTAAATTCCTTATGTGACTCGGTGTTCTCATCCCCGATGGAATCTTCGACGGAAACGAAGCTTAAAGTTTGCGCGTAACTCGTTAAACGCTCGGTAACTGTGCCGAAGTTACAGTAGACGCTGCACGCTATAAATCAGTTGGCCCTCGACTAGCGCAGCGTAAGAATTATTATACCCGGCCGAGACGTTCGCGTGCTGCTTAACTTTTTTGTTAATTGTCTCTTTGCCCGATTTTCGACTAATCACGTGTTTGAGCCCGATACAGCCCCGTATCAATTAATTTCATTATCCGTGATACGATACTCTAATAATATAACAGGAATATTAAACTAATTAAGACTATGATTTCTAGGTTTCACTTTTTAGTATACAATGAAAGCAGCAATCTAATAATTTATATAATTCAATTTTATAACTTGATTTATAGTATTTAAATTCCGCGACCAAAGAGCCTTTGGCATTATTATTATACAACCTCCCCTGAATTCGTGCCTCGTAAACCGCGCTATTTCTCAAAACATAAAACCTGTCCACCGTTTATTGTTGGCTAATAAAATATCTCGAAATAGAATAATAGAATCGTCTTGGCTTCAATTAATTTCGTCGGGGGATGTCTTAATACGGAGCCCGCCTGGGTCTGACAAAAATAATTGCCAGACACTCCGCGCACAAGTCTGAAGACACTCGCTAGTTATCGTCTATAAAAAAGCCTGACAAATATCCAAAATAATCAGACACCATTTGCAATTAAAATCTGCTAATAAATCACGTAACAAAACCCACGATGAATCGTCGTAAATAGTTTCAATGGACAGAGGCGAAATAACGAGGTATAAATTGCGGAGCCCGGAGCTTGCACCGTCAGATTCGATTATTCAATTCGAGGGCCCGTTTCGAAATCGCGATAAGACGGGCAGCGCATATTTTATCAACACTTTTGCAGCGTTAACGGCGTTGCATTATCGCGGTAGGGAAATCGCGACAGAAACCGGGGCGAATTCTGCGTGCGCGGCCCGATAAGACGAGATTTATTGTGTCGACTCGAAATCGACGCGTTTGTACGTCTATCTGACGACAATAATAATTAACAGGCACCTACACCGGGTTCATTCGACGTAAGAGAAACTATTGTCGGCGAACGTAATTAAAAGTTGGCCGACGATGAAAAATGGTAATTCTCTCGGTCTGGCCGAAGAAAATACACCCCGTTTCATATTTAACCCATCAGTGAATTCCGACTTGTACATTAAAATGTGTTCGCAAACTTCGTTCGTCGCGATGAGCGCGCCTAACTAAAACTATATTAATTACCGAACTTTTATTAATCGAAATTTAATCAACGCTTCTAGGTGAAATTTGTAAATGTGAAACAGAGTGTATAATGTAACGGAAAACGGTCTGAATGAGGAGATACACGATTCAGTATCGACGGAATACGAGAATCGGTGCTTGGCTACCCTAGCACGATACGAAATAGGATACCGATAACGATTCGTCGAGCCGGGGTTCGTTTCCCTGAAACATAACGCTCTGCCGCGAGCTGAAGCTATTCAATTCCCCAAACGTAATTTACACGAATTTTTTGCACTGGTTAAAACATTTCACATTGTATAAAGCAAGATATTAATATTGCACACGTACATGCGCACGTCCCATCTGATTTCTAATGGTGAATAATATTTCCAATTACAATGCGAATGGGAGTATGATATTTGACATTAAATCTGCATAACGAAAGAATGCATTTCCGTCCGCGCAGTGAAAGGTTCGTAAGTCACGAAATTGTGGAAGTCATCAGGCACGTCCTGTCCAAGCGAGACCGAAGCTCGCGTAGACGGGAGAGTGTTTCCAACAGTACAAAGTCGCCGGTGACAACTTCGAGTTGAAATTGCTGTATTAATTAACAAAAGTGACGGTGCTTCCCGTATGCCGTTTTCGAGCGAAGTTGAAGTGGTTTAGTTCCATTTACACTTGGCGGACGCGTTTCCCTGTCTCGGTATTAATGGCGCACGGGAATATTACTCGACCTCTGAACGCAATATCTAGATCTCGGGAGCACCCCGTCGTAATTCGTTAATCCGATTACCTCGCAGACTGTGACCGAGCGAAACGGTAATGCATTCACCTCCCTGACTTCTACGCAATCGAACGGACTCCTTAACAAAGAAATTGTGATAAGAAATAGAAATTAACAAAGCATACTTTCACAATCTAATATCGAGTCAATGAACGACGGCCGCGTCTATTCTCTCTACGTACACGATAAGTCGACAAGGACTACTTCATATTACCCGCTGATTACATTATAAAACCTGACAGAAATTCATTTTAATTTATCAAAATACGAGAATAAAGTCATTTTATCTCCGTCACATAATGAATTCATATGCAAAACTATGACCCAATGAAAAACTAATCCATTCACGCTTTTTTACTTTATCCTAATAAAGTAATTAAATAATCTTTTAATTCGTATTTCTGCACGAAAATCATTGAACAAATTATTATGCATGATTCTCATTGACTCATGTCTATTGATATTCCGTTCCGAGAATCGAATGCTCGGATCTGTCAATGACTAGAAGCCGGGCGTTTAGGCCTATCGGTGCTGTCGCCACGTTTGTTGCCTAGCGGGGCCAAAAGCCAGGGCGTCAAAGAACCACGCGGGGTCCTCTTCTTCGCTTTGTTTCGCTTCGACTATTTCTGTACGACAGGCTTCTGCGTCGCCGGAGGAGCTCGTGTTGCATGATGCACGCACGATTTTCGCCAGTTTCCACGATCCCCGGGGGGAAACAGTTCGCGCCGAGCGAAACACTTCCGACTGCGAACCGGATTAAGCTCTATTTACACGTAGGCACGCAATCGGTTTGACGAACCTACGCAAAAATAGTCGTCTCAGATCACGGACTCATCGAGAATATTAAAAAATCTTAAATCTGGCAAATCGATATCGATTTTATTGGCAGATTTGTATCTGTCAAACATAATAAATGTATTTAGCATAAAAAATGAATTGCATTCATTTTTTTAAAACATGGAGTTTCTAAATTCCATTTTTTAAACTTTTATTACGTTACGAATGCACTTGCATAAAAACTAATCTAATCGTCACGTAACTTGCGGGCAAAGATAGCTGGAGCTTCTTAGAGGAAATTGTTCGCGACTGGCGTGCGTCGCCGAGTCGCTCTAGGGAGCGTCTAGGGGTGATAATTATAAACCGACGGGACCGTACAGACAAGGGTACACCGCGCGGTCTATTTTGCGCCGACGTTCCATCGCTTTCACCCCGTTACACACGTGAATCGACGTAATCAACGAGCACTGGTTTACGTCCGCGCGAAACGATTCGCAGCCGGCTCTCTCACAGTTTATCGTTATTTTTAATCCCATTACGCATCGACCCACTGATTTTTCGCGTGCGCCCAAGCACAAGTGGATGGAAACCAGAAACGTGAGACATTCGTTCCGATACATCCCAAATTATTGTCTATCGAGACATTACAAATTAATAACAATCAGGCACTAAAATCATTTTTTCAACCCATTTTTTCAATTTCTATCTGCGTTACACTATCAAATATACTATCTTTTGGAATACGTTTTGACGAAACATTCGAAATATCAGTGATTAGTAACAATCAGGCATTAAAATCATTTGTTCAACCCATTTTTTCAATTTCTATCTGCGTTACACTATCAAATATACTATCTTTTGGAATACGTTTTGACGAAACATTCGAAATATCTACTATTACTGAACTACTGAAAACAAAATTGCAGAGGAGATCAAAGTCCGAACGGTGAAATGAAAAAGCACAGATCAATCAGGATCGAACACAATAATACCATAGAGAGTGGAATGAAGTGCAGTCGCTCGTTGGAGACAGTCGATTAGTAAAAATTTTATGGGACGAGCCGCGCTGCTTTCGGGATTTTCGAAATTCAGCCGAGTCAACCAGTACAGTTGGTGCGCGTCTAAACAAATTGTAAACGAGCGCGGCACGTGGCCGAGGGGACGGTATCCACGCGAGTCCGTTTCCCGTGTCATGTCCAGGAAATGGCACACGGCATTTTTTTTATAGCGTAGTCCGCCGCGGACCGTAGCAGGCTTCCATATTCGTCCATTCACCTGAACCGTATCCAGCTTTTATTCCCATCTCCCGCAGTCGAATCCAATTTTCATCCGACCGACCGACAGGACGAGTGCGATCAATTCATGCGACTGTCTGACGTCCATTACACTGAATTATGTACCTCAGAATTGACGCCACTACCCCCGTTTTTATGTTATTTAACGCGACGCGCAGTGACGGCCGCTCGATCACGTCGAACGCGTTCCAAACCCGAGAATTCTCGAATAATAACAATTATTCAATCCCCGTTATATAATACGTTCGTTTTCTTATTAGAAAATGCCTTTCACCGACTTGTCGCATTTTTCTTATATATCCCCGCAATACGATTATTTCATAGAGTCCAGGAAACGGGAAGAATAACATTGTCGACGCGGAGGAAAATTGAAACTAAAGGAAGACTCGAAAGAAAATCCTTTTAAAACGCAACGACGCCCCCGATAATTCTCGTTTAACTCGATTTCTCCCGGTGTCGCCTCTAATATTCCCGGGGGACGTACCTTTTCATCGTCGTTGTTTCGCCGCGAACCACTAATTCGCCCTCTGGAGACCGCGACTAATTTCCCTAACGATTGCCACCTCCGCGATTCGCACGGGGCACAGCCGAACGTGCGAAGAGGGAAGGTAGGCGTGAAAACTGTCCCAATTTCTGTCGCAGGAGCCGAGATGATCTTCCCGGACGAGGACTCGATTGGATTAAACGCGGGATGAATCTTTTATCGAGTATCGGGCAAAGCACTGGCGGTAATCAACTTTAATTACGAGCCGCTCTTACACCCTTTCGCCCCCGACCCTCCTTGTACGAATCTATTTTTGAATTAGTTACAGTACAACATGCCACGCGCGACTCATGAATTATTTAACGCGTGAATTATTCATGGCCAGAAAATTCACAATAAATCAGATCTTAATTGTACGCCCGATACTTAACTATACGGATAAAAAAGGGCCGCCCTTATCGGGGCAACTGCGTTCGCGGGAACGCGTTTGCGTACGCTTCTACTCGGCTCTCATTGCATGAGCGACGACCAAATCGATTAATGGAACTCGGGATTTCGCCGAGTTTTTGTTAGAAAGAATCCGAAACGTTCGTTCGCAGTACGTCCGAGCATAAAGGAACTATTAATACGTGCCGGTTTATTTGCCTAAACAACGTGACGAATGAATGAATGAATGTCATGAATGATTCACGACACAGATCCCACAGCTCTCGAGCCTTATTGCAAAGATATGAATGAACGTTTGCCATTATTCATTAACAGACAGCAGATTTAGTCCACCGATAAAAAACTGTATCAACAATGAAATGGGTATTGTCATTTTTGAGAAATAAAGGATATTCCCACTTATATTACAATTATACGCATTGCCGGAATCTTTTAATTCTTGCAGAGGAGTCGCATTGTTCGATAGGCAGAAAATAGTTGCGACTCGGGAGACACGAACGAAATTGTATGCTCGGCACAACGTGTTTATTCAGCCAGTGGAAATCCTGGTTGTAAACGTCACGGGAAAGAACACGTTCCCTCCGCGACGGAACGTTTACGAGCAGCCGCGGAGTCGCGCGCGGCCGAAAATGAGACCGGGAATCGGCGATCGCGTAACCATAACGATTTTCGGCAGATTAAATCGGCGCGGTGGGCGAGCATTGTGGCCGGAGGGTGAATATCGATAAGCGCGGCTGCAATTTTCGGTTTTATCACTGGCAAGCTTGTTACCAGTCACCGTGACGCGGATCAGTTAACGAAGTGCCGGGGTTCTCGACGATATTACCTGCACCCCCCGCGCTCCATCGACCCGGCCAATTTCCAATTACGCTTCTTTTTTTTCCTTCCCCGCTAACGGAAACTGCACCTCGAAAATCGACTCGGTTTTAACGGTTTATAGATTGAACCTAATACGGGGAATTTGATTTCGACGGGAAGTCGGGACAAGCTGCGTCTTCCGGTTTAATCAAATATTCAAATCAAAGGCACTGGGCAAACTAACAGAAAAAATCAGTACCCACTCAGCGGACGGTTCGTCCAGAAAATAGTCAAAAGCAAATCAGTTTTATTTAAATACTATTTTTAAGAAGAAAATCTGCCGACTATACTAATTAAGTAATTATGAATATCCATCAGGCGTAACAAACACGCGTTGCCGAGGTGCACGCGTGCAACTGTTTCATTTACTGTTGCATGCCAGTGACTATAACAAGCGAAACGCTTCGGAAATTTTATGGACCAATAAATAATCTATTTCCTCGTGCTCGAAAGCACGCCGCCGCGTTGTACGTACGCGTGTGCGCGTGAAATATTTCTGTGACGAGGATGCACACTGTCTCGAAATAAGCCACAGCTGGAGCTGTCTAGGCCTTCTCCCTATACGCTCTCCTCCGTCGATGCCGTCATCCTCCCTATTGATTTATCTTTTGGCAATACGAATCCGAAAAAGATTGTCACGCCGGACACTGCCAACGCGAACACCGATGATTTATAGGCGGACGGTGGTAATAGTCGACGTCGAATGCGTTGAAAATTGAAGCGCGGTAAATCTTGAACGTGTCGTCGGTCGGGTAGTCGGAAAAGATTTGGACGACATGCCCGTCTCTTGCGAAGCTAATAAGCGTATTTTTAACGCTGCAAACATATTTAGATGACCCTTCGCGCGCTCCTCCTCTTTTTCTCTAAAGAATTAGGCATACAACAATGTATTACGTATATAACAATGAATTAGGTATGTAACATGTTAACAAAAATATAAAATCTGGATCACGCTAAATCTCAATAATAAGGGTGATAGATCACAATGTAAATGGATCTCGTGAAAATCATAAACGATTTTTCAGGCATCGATATTTGATGCGAAAGCGTGAATTAGATCAGAGTGTCCACGGTTCAATGGATTGACGGTGGAAACCGCTGGGTCTCATTATCGGGAACGACGATATATCGTTATACTTGGCTGGACAATACATTATACTTGACTACTTTTTTAGATTAAAACGGCTACAGGGAAATTGGTGGACTGTGAATATTATCGTAAATTATCCCGGCCCGAGCCAATGAACTTTGCCTGTAACTTCACGCCGTTTAACCGGTAAATGACTCGATGAAATTTGCGAAGAGAGTAAAATATGCCGTGCATCTATAACGCAAATGCGTGCGTATCTATAACTGCAACGGCTCTGTTTATCCGTAATTTATCTCCGCGGGGAAACCGGTCTGTGACATTGGCCGAAACCCGTTTTTACATTAATTCTTGCGAGTATATAAACATTTTAATGTCCCATCCCTCTCGTCCATTAAAATTCATTACAACGCAATACGCAACGACGCAAACAAGCGTGGCCGCTAATAGCGTCGGTAAACGACATTAAACGAAATAAACAAATCGCCTTCTGTTTATCATTGTCGGATCGAAATAAAACTGGGCGAGACGGGTTCCAAAAGTTTATCAGAACAGCAGGTGACAGTCGTCGCGACGTTTCACCCCAGATAGCCCACGAATATATATTTAGAATATAGTTAGCGAACTACAGAGAAGGCCGAACGGGCGTGAGGTTCGCGTAAGTGCGCAACAAGAAAGTGTCCGGATTAATGGCCCGTTATTCCGAGGAGTATAACGCGGTGGAAGTGGGAGCCCGGACAGGATATTTATCCATTACGCGTTTTGGCACCGATCGCCGTCCGCCAGATTCGATTTTAATCGTCCGCTTTATAAAACGTTTACTTCCAAGTTGGTCCCTCAAAAAACCTGGCCGACGTTCCAAATTAAAAAGCGCAGAATAGCCCACGTTAACCGAAAGACTGCAGTGGTGATCGCGCACTAAATAATAAATCATGCATTCATGATAAAAGTTTACTCACTCCCGATAATGTCTTATGAGTTATGAGCGGGGGTGTAGGAGTAGGAGATCCTTGAATCGAGAACGAGTACGAGAATAAACGGAAATATTGACAGCTCGATCTCTGTTAGGCCTGTTGGTGTATTTGTGGAACGAATCGGTAACATTCACAGCTCGATCTCTGTTAGACCTATTGGTGTATTTGTAGAACGAATCGGTAACATTCACTTAGAGGATAGATTCGGATGCCTGAAAGCCGGAATAGATGCAGAATTAGCTACCTTTTTGACCTACTAGATTCGATCCGCTTGCTCATTATTCTATCGATCATTATATACGAAATATTGTATTAATTTTTATTAGACTTTGACAACCGTGCACGACGCGAATGGGTTAAAAGTACTGTTTGATCGAGGTGATTGAGTCGGCCGGGTACGAGGGTATTAAACTATTAGAGCATTGTCATGTTAAAGCGTTGAAATACACGTGGAGGGAGAGACGTCGGACGGGCGAAACTTTGGGAAACTAATTAAAGGCAGCGGAGTATTGTGGAACAGTTAACAATCAATGAACCGTGCCGCGCTATTTCGATTAGAAATTCAAATCTTCCTAAGAGAGACATCCGCGTAGAATAATATATACGGATCGGGCTCCCCGGAGTTTCGGCCAATAACTGCAAACTATAATACCCCCGGTGCAATCTAATAGATACACGTTTTCAGGAAGGAATTATTTCTATCNGGAAATTGGTGGACTGTGAATATTATCGTAAATTATCCCGGCCCGAGCCAATGAACTTTGCCTGTAACTTCACGCCGTTTAACCGGTAAATGACTCGATGAAATTTGCGAAGAGAGTAAAATATGCCGTGCATCTATAACGCAAATGCGTGCGTATCTATAACTGCAACGGCTCTGTTTATCCGTAATTTATCTCCGCGGGGAAACCGGTCTGTGACATTGGCCGAAACCCGTTTTTACATTAATTCTTGCGAGTATATAAACATTTTAATGTCCCATCCCTCTCGTCCATTAAAATTCATTACAACGCAATACGCAACGACGCAAACAAGCGTGGCCGCTAATAGCGTCGGTAAACGACATTAAACGAAATAAACAAATCGCCTTCTGTTTATCATTGTCGGATCGAAATAAAACTGGGCGAGACGGGTTCCAAAAGTTTATCAGAACAGCAGGTGACAGTCGTCGCGACGTTTCACCCCAGATAGCCCACGAATATATATTTAGAATATAGTTAGCGAACTACAGAGAAGGCCGAACGGGCGTGAGGTTCGCGTAAGTGCGCAACAAGAAAGTGTCCGGATTAATGGCCCGTTATTCCGAGGAGTATAACGCGGTGGAAGTGGGAGCCCGGACAGGATATTTATCCATTACGCGTTTTGGCACCGATCGCCGTCCGCCAGATTCGATTTTAATCGTCCGCTTTATAAAACGTTTACTTCCAAGTTGGTCCCTCAAAAAACCTGGCCGACGTTCCAAATTAAAAAGCGCAGAATAGCCCACGTTAACCGAAAGACTGCAGTGGTGATCGCGCACTAAATAATAAATCATGCATTCATGATAAAAGTTTACTCACTCCCGATAATGTCTTATGAGTTATGAGCGGGGGTGTAGGAGTAGGAGATCCTTGAATCGAGAACGAGTACGAGAATAAACGGAAATATTGACAGCTCGATCTCTGTTAGGCCTGTTGGTGTATTTGTGGAACGAATCGGTAACATTCACAGCTCGATCTCTGTTAGACCTATTGGTGTATTTGTAGAACGAATCGGTAACATTCACTTAGAGGATAGATTCGGATGCCTGAAAGCCGGAATAGATGCAGAATTAGCTACCTTTTTGACCTACTAGATTCGATCCGCTTGCTCATTATTCTATCGATCATTATATACGAAATATTGTATTAATTTTTATTAGACTTTGACAACCGTGCACGACGCGAATGGGTTAAAAGTACTGTTTGATCGAGGTGATTGAGTCGGCCGGGTACGAGGGTATTAAACTATTAGAGCATTGTCATGTTAAAGCGTTGAAATACACGTGGAGGGAGAGACGTCGGACGGGCGAAACTTTGGGAAACTAATTAAAGGCAGCGGAGTATTGTGGAACAGTTAACAATCAATGAACCGTGCCGCGCTATTTCGATTAGAAATTCAAATCTTCCTAAGAGAGACATCCGCGTAGAATAATATATACGGATCGGGCTCCCCGGAGTTTCGGCCAATAACTGCAAACTATAATACCCCCGGTGCAATCTAATAGATACACGTTTTCAGGAAGGAATTATTTCTATCTAGATAATGACAAATGGGACTGCTCGGCCGGCTAACCGGGGCCGTATGTGTGTCAGGAAATAACCTGTTCGCCGCGGTGGTGTCTAGAGGAAAGAAACCGAATAGGGGGACGTGTAACTCGGCGGAGTACCGAGAGAAAGGAAGGAACTGCGAGATGATAAAAAGGCTGTGTCGGAGAAAAGTGGCTAAAAGCCGGAGGTACGTGAGTCTGAGGATTTTATAAAATGGAAAAAGGACCACGGGGTGGAAGTTTATTATGTTCTCGAATGGCGCTCTCCGGGAGGACCGAGGAAACACGCAATTTTCATGATAAAGCAAACAATAAAGTCGTCCAAAGTCCGGGGGGGTAATAGAAAAAGTGCCGTCGCCCGGAGTGGACCGCGCGATTGCCATAATAAAAGCCGTCAAATTAATGGACGGTGCGTTATTAATTTATTCCTCGACACTTGGGATATTAAAAAATTCCGGACCGAACGTTCAAAGAAAAGGGTCGAGTTATTAAACGAAACGCTGAACAAACGGGACGGACGAGACGATGTTAGCGGGGGGAACGAGTGAATTAAAAAGAGAGCGAGATACGTAAACGGAATGATAAATAAATTGAGAGAAGGCTGGGACGAAATTTGAGGAAAGATCTCTGCAGAAAGTGAAAATTAATGTTGCAAACGATAAGCGAAATAACGTGTAGAGGAACAGAAATGTGAAATGGGAGAAAGACGGAAAGAGGGCGATCCATCATCCCGGAAGACCGGGGCTGCAAATAACTCCGGGTCAAAGGCATCAACGGATATGTTATAAGGCTCGTTCCCCGTTTTTTCTACTTGTTTTTGGCGATTCTTCACGAGCAGAAAGGGCGAGAAACGAGGAACAGGGGAAGAGTTCTAAATCAACCGGGCTCATTAAAGTCACTTTACGGCCTTCCCACTTAATCCTTTCTGTTTCAAATCGCGTGTTTTAACTCCACGAATTTTTACTGCCGGGAGCTAATTCGGAGCGAAGCCGCGTTCGAAGACGGTTGGAAGAAATAAATTGGAGCCGGTTGGAAAGTATCGAATCGCGTTGGAACAGATGAGAAGAGGATTTCGAGTGAGCCGAGAGTAACAACGGGACCGAGCGACGTACGTACGGTCGATCGAGAAAAAATGTAGAAGCTGAAGTGCGTGAGATTTGTTTGCCCATTGTGAACAGAACGTATTGTGTGCAATGTTGCTTAACCGAGAGAAAAATAAGTATAATTGTTCGCTGACCCAAATGGAATGCTAGATACGCAACAAAAGGATTTGCGCGATTCACGTGCGCGTGCCATCGCGAACCTTTCGCTCGTGTCTGTGTTGTAATTTTTAATCATAGCATCCGCGTGAGACGTTTCGCCGTGCCACACGGTGAAAGTAACGGGCCGTGTTCTTAGCCGTGAGAATCTCTGACAGCGATGCAATTAGCGCGAAACGTATCCCTTTTATCGCAGAAGATTCGCCAGAAACAGGCATCATCACGCGGCTTATCAACGCTCACGATAAGAATCCAGTGTCTAATTTAGAGAAAAGCATCCTGGATTTCAATCGTACATCGCGAATAAAACGAGACCTGCTACTTTTATGAGCAGAAATATTTGAACGACGTCTAGACTGTGGATTTCACGCATTTTACAAGAAAATATGCTAGATCTTAGCTCAAAAATCGAATGGACAAAAAAGCATTTAATTTTCTAAATCGACACGAGAAATGTTTCAGTTTGCGTAAAAATCCGCAGACCGATGGTATCGAACAAACTCTACAGTGACAGGAAAGTATGTTTAGCTCGCTAGTAGAATCGTTTTAAGAAAAATAAACTCGACTTCGGCCTTGCATAACACAAAATAAATTCGCCTGTCTCATATTTTTCGATAATATCGCGCGTGCTTATTGTAGCTCGTGTATTACTAAGAAGTCGCCACCTAAATCTATCGACCCACGCCTTTACGAGCTCTCTGAACTCGCGCGAAATAAATACGCGGAGTATCATTCACGATAATATCGACAGAACTTATAAATCCACAACATGCAATTAAAAATGGTGAACACACTTGCGATCGTTTCAGTTTGGAGCCGATTGATCGACAAATGTTTAAAATAAGAATGAACTGGACTCACCTCCTCGTCTGACAGCGGTTCCTCATAGTCCGACTGCGTGTCCTTGAACACGAAGATGCAATCGGACGGTTCCAACTCCCGCTTGTTCCCGAACTGCGTTTGCCGATCCCTCGGCTGATTCAAGCAAGTCGTCTCAACCATGCTTCGAACTGTTTTAAATCTCACGAAAAATGCAGTCTTCTTAATCAGAGCAATCTACGGTCAGAAAACAGAAACATTTTTGTCCAAAACGTTCTTAATAAAAAAAAAATTAATGCATCCATAAGTTGCGTCCTCCGAACAGTTAATTAAAATGANGTAAATCTCACGAAAAATGCAGTCTTCTTGATCAGAGCAATCTACGGTCAGAAAACAGAAACATTTTTGTCCAAAACGTTCTTAATAAAACAAAATTAATGCATCCATAAGTTGCGTCCTCCGAACAGTTAATTAAAATGAAAATCTACATACACTGTTGGGTTTAATTTAATTAATAGTTCGTGAGAGTGGCAGCCTAAATAGTTGATAAGCGGTATCGATAGCGGAAGGATCTCCATTCATCATCGAAAAGTGCGAGTCTTTAAATCACGCTACTCCATTCATCCGTGTGCACGTGACACGACCACATGGCTAGGTACTCACAGGTTCATTTATAGATTCGAACGGCTACGGTCTTTAAACGAATACGGCGATGAGTACAGTATGGATCGAATTATCGTTTACGTCACGTCAATGTACTGTACGCGTGTTATCTGCCTCCGCACATGTATATATATAGAAATAGAAACGTGCACTGCACGAGCAGCGTGCAGTGCGTTCACGTTGGCCCGATAATAGCGGGTTCTATTACAGGTTATGTCGAACGGAGACTTGAGATACTTGTCGATTAAATGATTTCTTACCGAAGTATCGTTTTAAACGACGATACGAATGAAAAGTCGTAAATAGGGTTACAAATGTTCTCCTGGAAAAGGAACGGAGGCATACGTTCAGGTTACCAGACAAGTGCGATTTCATTGCATGAAAATAAGTAACTGTGATAAGAAAAAATAGATGATTAAACGACTTACTACACGACTCTTTGATGCGAAGAATACTACATTGACAAATTGAGGAAAACACATAAATAAATAATGTATTTGTTCAAGAGCACAACACTAAAATATAGAAACACTGTACACGAGCGACAATTCCAATTGGTGCCACCATCTAGCGGTGACGTACGTAACTAGCAACAAATTTAAATTTGAAAGAATCCCGCCTGTACACACATACGTGTATGAACTCTTTAAAGTCTTCATATAGCTACAAGAAATTCTATGAATATGTCGTCATATAAAAAGTACAAAATCTTATATTTCTATACGACTCAATAATTACATGCGTATTCGTAATAAAAANCACACATACGCGTATGAACTCTTTAAAGTCTTCATATAGCTACAAGAAATTCTATGAGTATGTCGTCATATAAAAAGTACAAAATCTTATATTTCTATACGACTCAATAATTACATGCGTATTCGTAATAAAAATGGTTCATCATAAAAAATTCATTTATAATAAAATAAATTACTTTTTATGCCTCAACGTTCATGGGTTCATCTTGCTTTTTGGAGATGAACGGCGCGCTAGGTTTCAGCGCGACATCGCCTTTGCCATTCAACTCGAATTTGCAGTCGCTCAGTGAAATCTCCGACACTCTCTCCAATAATTCTGGCCCACCGATTCTACTTTTTGAGTCTTCTAAATATTTCTGTGTTTCCAATCGGATTGCGTAATCTTTGAAGTTACTTAAACTACAGTTTTTCCCAATTAACTTTGCACCGTCGTGAAGCTAAAATCACCGGGAAACGTCGAATTATTGTTAGGAAACATGTGAATAACAAGCTAAAATTATATACCTGTATACCCTCCGCGCAGTTTTTAAAACTGCAATTGTTCAGCGTTACTTCCCCATTGCAATAAATGACTAGGCCAATCCCGAGACCGTCCAGGAGAGTGTCTTCTATTACCAGTTTCGCGTCGGGTAAAACGACGACTCCGAGTTTTACTGTGCTCTGGTTTAAGACGCATATTTTACAATTGACTATTTTCGTGGTACCAGCTCTCACTATTATAGCTGCTCTAAGATCACCCACGTTCACAGTTACATTCTCCAGTAAAACCTATATAAATACATATTTCTGATTAAAGAAATCAAAGATACAAATAAACCTTAAGAAGATGGCTTACTTCGTTCCCAGAAAAGTCAAACAACGAGGGTGCAGTCTCTGTGTCTTTCATACTGAGAACGGTATTCTCCAAATTGTAAATTCCTTTGATAGTTCCTCCATCTTCCAAGCTACCGGCACTCTTTATTTCATGAGTTCCCTCTCCAACCAACACGATATCGCCTGTGTCACAAGTATGCAGTGCGTCAAACAAAGATCCAGATATTCTGTACAAGGAGAATATAATATCATAAATCAATATGTACATCACTCATGGCAAGTTTTGAACTTACTTGAAGTACAACTCTGCAGGTGTCAAAGACTGAGCCTTGTTTATAGCTTCCTTCATTTCCTCTAGACTGCCACCAAGCCATACAAAGTAGCCCTCTGCCTTTTCTTTCCCACATTTTCTTTCTATTTTATTGTTGCCCGAGGATGAGGTCTTGTTCATAACAAGAATTTCTCTCATGGCCGGGTTCTCAAGAACTTCCATCTCTCTCTTGATTTGTTGTAGTCTGAAATGAAGTTTCATCAACTGACATGCTGTCCCTCCATCGATATTACTTTCGCAGTCCTCCTCTTCTTCTGAGATTGTGCTCTCCAATTTTGATATCTTCTGTTGAATCTCCTTCCCTTCCCTCATCAAGCCTCTGATGATCTCACAGGATTCTTTGCTGACTATACCTCTTTTCATGTCAAAAAACAGTCTGATTCTTGTTTCCAAATGTACCGATACCCAGTCGACGTTGTCGTCATCATCCATATCCCATGGCATCCATAAATAATTGTAAAAGAACCTCAGTTGGTCGATACAGTTAGCAGTTCCCACCAAGTCCAATGCAGTGTTCTCTTGATCAAGCGTTGGATACAGTTCAATGAGAGGAACGTCACATTTATCCGGCAACTGAACTTCATCCTGAACAGCAGTGATCTTCACCAATGCAGACAAGTCGGAAAAATCAATGTTCTCGACTTTTACGGCCACTATCGTGGGATAGTGAATTTGGAAATCCTCGCAGACCAGTCGTGGAATTCTCCACAACGCTTGCCATCCAACAGGTTCTATCACAAGCTCCACGTGGTAAGACCATTCCAACTGAATCTGCGAGGCGGGCACGATATCGTCTCTTACAGACAAAATTTCGTTGAATTCGACCAGTCTTTCTTGAAGACTTTTATCAAAAGTATATATTTCCATTGGTATGTAAAAGAAATATTTTGGATATACGTGTCAATGCAAATTGAAACTGTGAAACATACGAAGTTGCTATAGAACCTCCGTATGCCGGTCTTTGGCCGAAACTAATAACACGAACAATTGAACCTTGACTTGTACGCACTGCTTGTACGCTTCAATATCTCATGGACGAATAAATTACATGAAACACAGACGAATTTTCAGTCAACTTTCTAAGGCACGTTTATTAGTCAACTGTCACAACACAACAAATTCGAACTGAAAGTTTGACAAACGTGATTGGTAGATTCGGCCGACGGCCGACCATCCCTTGTTCCCGTTTGTTTATCGAGGTGCGCTGCGCTTTATAGTGTGTCAACACCGTCTGGAAGATAATTATTTTACCGAAGACATAAATAGTGCCTTACATTTACAAACAATTGAAAAGACATCTGGATAAAATAATGGGTTTGTAGTTAAATGCATGTTTAGCTTTCAAATGTTAAGTTTCTGGAACCGTGCGATAAATATAGTAGCCGTACGTAAAGTGACTTTTATTGTTTAATAGATAATTCTATTTTAGTAAATACTGATGAAAGTATGGAAGAGAAATCTAACAACGTAATAGTATTAGAAGACAAAGCTTTTGACGAAATTATTGGACACGTCGAAGACATTTTAGTAGGTACGTGTACGTGTGCGTAGATACATNGACGCGTATATCGGGCGAATGCGAGAAAAATGTCAATACGTTACATCTTGGCATGCTCGTCGAGGCTATCGAGGATTTGGGAGCTAGCGCACTCAGTGTTCGCGTCGTCGACACGGCGGGANATGAAAGTATGGAAGAGAAATCTAACAACGTAATAGTATTAGAAGACAAAGCTTTTGACGAAATTATTGGACACGTCGAAGACATTTTAGTAGGTACGTGTACGTGTGCGTAGATACATCGATCGAATGCTCCAAGTTCAATTGTTTAATTCGCGTTTTTAGAAGACGAGTTCTACGAGCTTCAAAGAAAATTTTTAGAAACTTACTGGGACGTGTTCGAACCCATAGAAGAAAATAAATTAATTTATACAGATATATTTAATGAATATGTAAGTATTTCGATTAACGGTGTCACAGCCGATTTTAGAATAAACTTTAGAGTCGACTGTGATAGTAATATTTGTGTATACATGAAATATATAATTTTTATAGAGCAAGGTTGTAGAAAATTACATTGTCAATTATTTGAGAAGAATTATACCAAATTTTAATATAGACAGATTCTTGGAATATTTAAAGTAAGCATACCATAAAGTGGCTTTAACTTCTAGTACTATGCGTAATCAAATTCTCCTCGTAATTCTTAATCAATTTAGCGTTAAACAAACTGAATTGGACGGTGAGGTTTTCGAAATGTTAGCAACATTGATCGACTTCATGGCTTTCAAACAAATGTTCCTCGATTATAGGGCTGTAAGCATCATTATTACACAACGGAAGATAAAGAATATAAATAATCACGGCTAATTTTTAGATCAAGGAAGGAAAGTATGACGACCTCAGTTCTGGAATACATATAACATCGTTTCGTACAAATAACAAAACAAACAGTTCTCTTTGAATCAAAAGGTAGAAATAGAGCACAAGAATATTTAGAACTTAGAAAATAAAATATTTCTTGATTGTATTCTTCAAATATGATGAAGGGAGAGCACGGTTACTTCATTTACAATCTTTCCGCACGTTCATTACATTTCCAATCTGGTTCATGGAAATAAAAAAGATATATACAAGTACACGTATAATGCATTATAAAACTTGGATTTATGAATGATTTTGTATCTCACAAATTCAGTACTCATTCGCTCGAAACTGTATGTCCAAAATAAAGGAAATGTTTAATTTAACACATGAGAATCTCCATTTGTACAAGTTTACTATTCGTCTCGTTTGGCATTCGATATGGAAGTGTTCCCGCAAAACTCGTCAAAGCTCGTGCTTGTTCCCGGAGATCTAGGAGTTGCTGCTTTCTCGCTTCTTCATCGCCCGGTTCCATCGATCTCATCTTCAGATACTGTCTGTAGAGAATAGTCATTGTGGCCAAAAGAACGTCGGCCAAGGATCCGGACACTTCAGGCGGCACGCGTCGCAGAGCGTTCACCCTTTCATCGACTTCCTTCATATGTAATGGCAACAACCTTGATTCAGCAATGGTCTGTAAATTAAATTCGATTCAATTACTGAAGACATGATAAATTCGATCATATGCTTATTGTAATTGTGCTTACCCTAAGTGCACTCTGATATTGTTCATTATGAAACTGATCGAAGAAGACCAGAAGAGATCTTAAAGTATAAAATGCAGACACTAATTCCGATGGCGCTTGTATCTCAGTGTTTTCATATCTAAAGATAAACATTTATACATTGTAATTGTATAATTACTAGGAGTGACAGCATCGTAGTATCGCGATTCAACGTTACCTCGTGCTTATCTCGTTGGAAGTGACTTGCAACCGAGACCTAAGTGAGCCTGGCGGAGCAGTTTGGCTAACAACTTGCGCTAAAAGCGTGCACATTAAACTGAGCACTTTCTCGTGATTGCCAGCGAGATCGTACATTGTCACAGCGTCTTCTAGAAGTCCTTTTCTGTACAACGTGTCCGCGCTAATGTTTATCACGTCCTCGGTATTAATCTGGAACTCGTCTAGCTCTCCTGGAACCCGACGGTCCTTTTCTATCCTCCCGACCAACTTGGTCCTATTCGCCGGGGAAGCGTCGACCACCATTTCTGCGGCGGACGCGGCGAACATGTTACGATCATGCGGGTCGTTCATAAATCTCAATAAAAATAGATAATGCAAACATTCTTTTGGATCCGTCGAGTCAAATCTTCTCACGTATAATAATATCAACCTGGCGAAGTTCAATCTTTTTGCAGGTGGTTTATCGGCAGGATCGACGCTTATCAGAGGCGCCAAAACGCTTTGACTCACGCCTAACAAATTGTGCTCGTGCATAGCTGCCGCGAGGTGCACGGCGTGTGGCAAGTGCCTCGCCCCTGCTCCCCTCGCCAGGAATTCGATCGCGGCTTCGAACTGTCCAGTTAAGAATAACATCGAAAAATACACAAATGGCTGTTCATGTGCATGATAATATGATTCTCCGTACATCTCCGATATCGTAGTTTGCAAATAGTCGAGGGTCAATTTGTTGTCCGCGTCCGGCTGATCTCTGACTTGACACAGTTTTAACCACAGGTAATCGTCAGCCGTGCAGATGACGTCGGAATGTAGGTCGTCTGGTTCACAAGGGACCAGCGCACAGTACGCGACTCTTTTGTAGGGATCGGTGACCGATCTAACATGTTTCCTGTAGTGCAACTTTAGATTTGCCTCAGCAGAAGTGCTCGGGTGTCGTTTGGCGTCGCAGCAAGCTTCTTCCAAAGCGATTAGAAATTCTGGGAATTCCGTGTTGCACTGATTGAGACACTGCAGCGCCGCTTTGTAGTCGCCGACTCTCATACAGTAATAAACCAAAGGCCACAATGGCTTTCCCTCGACCATGACACCCTCCAAGTCCGACAGATTTTGCACCTTGACCCTGACGAAACTCTTGACTAACGGTAAGATGCCCGGAGTGCCTCCCCTTTGAGCTTGTTCCAAATTTTCCTCGATAACAGATATTATAAAATCTTTATATCTACCCTCCAAGTATTTTCTTGCGCGCGACACTATTTCCTGCTCAATGACAGAACTGCTCCTAGATTTGATCGGGTCTCCTCTGGGAACTGGTGGAATGTCTACCATCTTCTTGACCATCTGCCAGAGGTCCATAGCTTTCTTGCTATCAAACGACTGTGACTGCGCAGCTTTGTAAAACGCGTCAAACAAATTTGGCCTAGTTATGCCTCTGAGCACATGTTCGTTATACTTTGTCAACTCCTTCACATAAGCCATTTCTATGTTCGACAGACCACTAACCATGGACCCAGCAAGTTTAGTACGTTGCGGCGTACCACGTAAATCTACAAGCTCCCCAGAAGGAGCAGTCATGGCATTTATTATCTCAAATCTCATTTGTTTCCATTCACCCAACATGTGCTCCATTTGTTGAAGTCTCGTGAGTTCAAATGTCTGAAATGTAAAATCGTTAATTTGATATAGAATCAAATTTCACGACATTAGATAGAGAAAGTATTATATCTTACATCTTTATGAACTTGCTCAATGATCGATAAGATTGCATTTTCTTTCTCATTTCTTAAATAACTAACTATGTCTGTGTCTGCGATGGGATCTAAGGGTTCGAATGTACGCCTTGCACTAAGTGAACTCAATTTCTGTGATATCTGAGGTAAATCAATGCCACGAGAACCGAGTAAAAGGTGTCTAAAATTATACAATTGCAATATTACTTTCCTCATTATTATGCTAGATTTTACTTAAGATTATTTTACATAATTATTGTTCTAAATGCTAATCGTTATTCAACACCAAATTCAAGGAGCTCATTTTGCCGCCAAGAATTCACAGGTTACACAATGTACTGCATGATCATGAGGTAATTAATATATTCTTCGTCAAATGAAAGGATACAATAAGAGATCGTCAGAAGAATATTTCTATTAAAAATCTGCGTTTCCTTACGCCTGTACTTGATTATCCTGGGTGCCGGTCTGCGTGACACGAGACCACAGTTCGTTGGAAGCTTCCAAGATCTGTCGAAGATTTCTCTCAACTTGAGGGAGTTCTTCGGTGCCTTCCACGGCAGCGGACAATCGCTCCGCTGACCGTAATAATTCACCGAACCCCGGATCCGCCGATGCTCGATTAGAATTAGAATTCAACATATCGGTAAACGCAAAATCACTCATACTTTCGCGAAGGTATTTGAAACTCGAACCACCGACGATATATGCTTGACGAGTTCTGACGAGTTCTGAGAATGGAACTGGAATCAGCTGGAATGGAGCGAATTTAGGGAATTTTCGTAGACAGTTTGACATCTTTAATTCTTTACGCCGTTTTCATTAAAAGATGAAACCACCGACGAGGGTAAAAACTATTATAAATTCCGTAGTATAAGGAAATCAAGGATTCAAATTTACAATTTCTGATGAACTCGTTGTAAGTAAAGTATGTGAAAGAAATCACTCAAATCGCTGCGTTCGTGCGTACATGAGAACAGGTTTTTAGCTTCTAGGCTCTGTCAAACTTTAATTTATTAAATACCCTACTGAGAATTGACAGTCAAAGCGATGTGGTGGTGTGTATTCTTCTGCTTGAATTTGACCGTCACGAATCTTCTTGTTGAATAATGAACTATATTAATTTCTTCGAATAATTCTATCGAGCCTCGATGTATTTTCGCAACGCGAGTGACGTCAGTAGAAGAGTGGAAATTTAACTTCTAAGTTCTAATCTAAATCACCGAGGGGAAGATTGTGGAACGATGATCAAGATAAACGTTGCGTATCGTCCGCGTGGTTCACACACGTTGTGGCTGGCAGGTTTCGCACGATGATCAACCGATATTAATGATGGAAAAACGGAATTCGAGCAAGGACGACCGTCAGGTCATTCAGTATTTCGTCGCCAAACAGGATACTATCCTATCGGGCGAATGCGAGAAAAATGTCAATATGTTACATCTTGGCATGCTCGTCGAGGCTATCGAGGATTTGGGAGCTAGCGCACTCAGTGTTCGCGTCGTCGACACGGCGGGATCAGAGATTTGGCGGGGCACTGAATGGCGTTGTCACAGGTTTGATTTGATACCGGTTACATCGGAAGTATGGAAGTTTTTACCCGCTGTCTCGATACCTCAGGAAAGAGTGCGCTTGGCCACCTATAAACACTTGTGCGAAGAGCTCATGAAACTTCAAATAAACGATACTGTCTGGTATTGTTCAGACCCTAAGAGGTGCAAGAATTGTTTAGCCGTTATCAAATACATCGGACCTGTGCCACAGCTGGGCCGGGGATATTACTTTGGCATTGATTTGTTGGTAAAAAATCTTTTGGCTCGTCGATCAACTGGATTATAATGTAGTGTTCTGAATGTACGATAATGTTGCAGGAACCTCATGAACCATCAAAGATCGATGCTCTGCTGAGTAAAGAATACTTTGTTTCTATGAATTCTGAAGGCAGATTCGCTACCTTGAGTAACATATTCCCGTTGAAGCCAGGTGGTCCCACGGGTCTTGCGAAGCCAGACAAAAGTGAGGGAATACATTCTCGTCTGCTTCCATCAATTTTCTCGGTCTCAACTGAATCTTTAATTACAGATTTACTCATGAGAATCGAAGCAGGAAATAATTACATGAACGACAAAAAGAAATCTGTATTAGACACAGTGCCGTCCGTCTTGCTGGAAAAGTTCACTCTGTTCGACGATAATAAGAATAATAATAGAGAGCAGAGATCTGTGTCGAAAGATTATGGTCATTCGACGAAACTGATAGTGCATGAGAACGACGGCAATATAACTAAGAGTGCGATCAGCCACGGTAATAGGAATACAGAAATCAATACTAAGCTTGGCTTCTAGCTCGGTAGAACGGCTCACTGGCTTCTCTAAAAATCTCGCATAGCACGCTTGTTCTCACCCACCACGTGTAGTAGAGGAGAGTTAAAAATAACCGAGGTGGCTAAAAATAGCCGTAATCTTAGCCTCGCGCTCGCCACTGCCGGCGAGCTCCTCGATATTGTGAACTTGTCATAATTTTGTGTTTTGCGATATGGCAGCTGCATTGCAAAACATCCCTATCTTTGTGTTAGAACATAAATGGAGTAGTGATATCGAGTCGAATGTGTACAGTGACACTGAACAGACTCCCAAACCTTCGACTCCATTGGATCGTAGTAAGGAATAGTAGACATTCATGAACTCTATTCTCCTTTCACGATTGCCTGTTTGCATAGCTCGCTAAATTCTACTGCAATTCCTCTGCTTTATACCCACTCGTTTTTCGTATTTAAGCACCTGATCTGAATCCTTGTAATTGCGATAGGTAGTACACCAGATAAAAACGAAAATAAAAAATTTGGCCGAACGGAAAGTTCCGATTTGATCGTTGGCTCCAACGTAAAGGTTCTTTTGGATTCCGATGTACATTATGGTGTCGTTCGTTGGGTCGGAACACCTCCCGGTATAACACCTGGGAAATTGATGGCAGCTGTAGAATTGGTATGTACCGAGGGCAAGGGCAAGAAATTTGGAGACGTAATGGGAGAAATTTGGCTTCCAGGATGATACTCATCCAACGGGCACTGACGGAACTTATAAAGATGTGAGATATTTTCATTGTCGTCCTCACAGGGCCGTTTTCACAGATGTCGAACAATGTTCTCGATACGACACGATGGTAAACGTCCTCGTTCATTTCGTTTCGCGTTCAAGTAGAACTATAACAGAATAATATACTATTGTAGGAAAAGATCAACGATCCGACGACGTCGACGAGTCCAGAGAATTTCGGAAGTATGGAGAGCTCTGTGGTCGTCGGCATGGTACGGCCTATTTCTGTGAAAGGAAACTTGGAGAGTATTTGCGGAAAGTACCGAGGGATTCAAGGCCATCACAATTCCTGTTACCTGGACGCCACGCTCTTCAGCATGTTTACGTTTACCAGTGTTTTCGACAATCTTTTATTCAGGTATTAAAATTTAAGCTTCTTTCTCGGTTTCGTTCGATGTCGAATGACGTTGCGATTATCTGGTTCGTTAGACCGCCGAACGAAAAGGACTGTCCGCAATATGAAGAAGTACAAAGAGTGTTGCGCGAGGAGATAGTGAATCCGCTTAGGAAGAACATGTTCGTGAGAGCGGATCGAGTAATGAAGCTGCGCACTTTGCTCGAAAAATTGTCGTCCGTGTCCGGTCTCACGAGCGAAGAAAAAGGTACATATTCGCGATGCACGACGTTTCATGTACTATAACATTATCGCTCGAATTCCCGCAGACCCCGAGGAATTCTTAACTTCCCTGGTTGCTCAAATCTTGAACGCCGAACCATTTCTTAAATTGAGTTCTGGCCAAGACGCGTACCATTACCAACTGTTTGTCGAGAAAGACGACCACTTGAATATTCCGACTGTGCAGCAGCTGTTGGAACAAAGCTTCCTCACGAGTAACATAAGATTGAAAGAAGTCCCCTCGTGCCTCATCATACAAATGCCGAGGTTCGGAAAATCCTTCAAGATGTATCAAAAGATCCAGCCTACACTGCTACTCGATGTAACAGACATAATTGAAGATTGTAAGTATCACATCGAATCACGCTCGTGGCGTGATCTTAATGTTCTGACGATCTTTTATTTGTAGCTCCTAGACAGTGTACAGTTTGTGGGAAACTGGCTGAGTTCGAGTGCAAGGAATGTTACGGTCAGTGCGGTGTCGGCCTGGAGAGCATTGCTTTCTGCTCGCATTGCCTGGAGAAGGTAAATGAAACGCGAGCCCGGTCGAAGCGAGAAACTGAAGAAGAATTTGTCTCGATAGGTACATCGGCACGAGCGGAGGACGAATCACGAGCCAAAGGAGCTCGTGGTGCCGATGGAGTTCACCATTTTACAAGAACAGTGTCCCGTCCCGCGATTGTATCTCGAATTGTCGGCGGTGGTCTGCATCGAAACTTCCCACTACGTGTGTTTCGTAAAGTGTGGTTCCGGATCGGAGGCACCGTGGTGCTTCTTCGACTCCATGGCCGATAGGAAAGGTACGTTTATAAATTTATATATAAACCATTTTCAATGCGTGTCTGTTCACGCGAGATGCTCTTTGATCTTCAGGGGAGCAGAACGGTTACAATATTCCAGAAATGGTTCCGTGCCCGGATTTCCCGTACTGGCTGAGCGAAGAGGGAGGAAACTGTTTAACCGAATTGACAGACGATCGGAACTTGCCAGAGCACGCGAAACGACTCCTGTGCGACGCGTACATGTGCATGTATCAATCCCCCGACGTTATGATGTACAAATGACTTGGTTTTCCCGTTGACTCGGGTAAGTTAGATTTTAATTACTGAACGAGAATAGGCATCGCGTTTGTGCTCGTTGCTTTATTTATTCGACGGTGCAGCTACAAATTGTTGAGCAAAGACTCGATCTCTGGAACTTGAAGATCGGGCAAGTTTGACTTCACGCCGTTATATTACCGCGGTCAAACTTGCCTTCCCTCGACATTGGTAAAGAGAGGAAACAGTACAAGGCTGAATTGTTTGAGTCATGAATTTTATTCAAATGTTGACGGACAAACGTGTAGCTCTAAGAAAACTAAACTGTTATACATACGTTATACAAATTACCTGAAAATCACTTTTCTTCAATCGAAACCTAGCGATTTAATTCGAGCATAGGGTTGATTTTAAATTCGTGAGATTATGTATACGTGTACATATTTATCGTAGACGTAAAATCAAATTTATCATTTTCTACATAGAAATCTTACGAAAATCCATAGTACTATTATAAAATTTATATTGCACGAAGTAGTATTTCGTCGGCTTGTTTAAAATCTTAAGTTGGGCGTTGATAATCTTTTCAGAACCAAGTAATATATAAAGTGTAAACGTAGTTTTATACGAGAACTTCAACGAAACGTTCGGTGCGTCACACGACTGATTTTTGTAGCAAAGGGCACGAACGACGCTAGGAAGTCTTTTATAACTTAAGAATATAATGACTAGGGCTCAAAAGCTAACGCTGCACTTTTAAATGTAATAATGCTCCAATCGTCGTTTACACCCGCGTCGTAGTACGAGAAATTAGAGTTGTCAAGTTTCATCGTCATACTCACGTTGATTACTTTTAAAAAGATTTAACAGATCGACTTGGCAGAGTATCAGTTTATCGTCATAGAGATCGACTCTGACATAGCGAACAAAATCTACGTAATGCTTAGTTAGACTCATATAAATTTCGTTAATATATAGCTTATTATATCGTTTAAACGATATCGGATATTAATGTATAATGTAATTATATTGAAGAATGAAATTAAGTGTCGAATTTACGTGTACTATATAAGGGTACGCTACCGCGCCCCTTGATATGTGAAAGCTATAAAAACTCTCAAAAGAAATAATGCTGTTCTAGAAATTCGTTTTCCGTCGATTATAGTTGCATTCTAACGTTGTGCAAAATAAACTAAGAAGCGAAACCGTACGATTTTCTGTTGGACGATATCTATGAAACAGTCACTGTAAAGAGAACTATATAACGTAATTAATATTGACTGTCATTGATAATCGGGGAATATCATTGTACATAATACGAGAGTGGTGTAATAGGTGGAATTCAATGAATTCAAAGAAGGCTAATAAAGATAATGATCAAGTTTGTAAACATGTATTTGTAGAATTTAGTATCTGTCGTCATCTTCGTCCATAGCAAAGTCACTGCCGACGCCGGAATCTAACGTATACAGGGGACTGAAAAAACGCGAAGAAACAACAGTAATTCATACACGTCAGAAACTCGATGGGAGGGACGAGCCAAAAGGTTCATATAATAATACTCACTTTATTGCTCTGCACGGGAAAAACACAATGCGTTTCAACTTCTTATTGTAGAAGAAATAATTAAAAGACCACAAACATCCGTCTTCTCCGAACGGATCAGATGCGAAGTCTGGGTTGTAACTAAAATATTTTCACGTTTTTATATAGTGTATTTGGTCCAAGCGTTCTCCGTCTTCTCGTCGCTTCGTTCTCTCAAATATTTACCTGTAAATATCACATTCGCTCAACGATATTTCGTCTTCGATGGCGGCCCAAAGCGCCGTTCTAAGAGTGCGATAATGGTCTCCCGCGGTCGCGCTCAGATTACTGTCCACGGCATTCATGACCCACTGCAAACTCGGCTCTTTGCTGAATTCGTGGCTCTTGGCATCGGAGAAATCATAGTCTGGATGGAAAGCTGAATTCAACGTGGCAATCAAATAGAACAGCGTCTTTCTACTGATTGTGTCGCATAGCGGTCCGTCTTCGTCACCAGAAACGCTGCGGCTGTGGAGAGACAGTAGAGGCTAGATAAATCGATTGTTCAGAGGTATTAGCAGAGTATTATCACAGAAATAGATCTAGTAGAAATGGAATGTAGATATAGTATCGCGATAAAAAGTTGCGAACGTATTGAAAGGGATAAAAGTCTTTATGCTTATTGTCTTTTTATATCTCGTCTGTGATTCTTAATACCTAAAATACCCTTGAGCAGGTGAAGTCCCCAAGGTGGTTTGCGGTGGTGACAAAGCTTGAAGATCGTGTGGAGTAAAGCCTTGTTCGGAATTGAAGCGTTTATAGAGCTGCTTATCGTTTCCCGCCATTTTACAGGAGTAGCTCTCTATTCTGCGGGTGAAACGAAAACAGTGTGTTCAACGATCGATCGACGAGCTATTGAACATCGATCCCTACCTGCCTATTATTTTACTGTCTCCAGTCTTGATGGACAAAGCACTGTTTATAGCTTCGAAACGTGTACTCTCCAGCAGTTTCATCTTGTCAACATCAACAATTTACCTAGTATATGTTGTGACTCTGTAGTGTCCCTGTGTCGGACGTCCTTGGTGCATCTCCCAGTGAAATGGTCTTGTCATCAATACCCCATCACGTCGGGAGCTTTAGACGACGACCTTTGACGCGTTCCCTCTTCAACTTAAAACTTGACCTCGTTTCTCAGTCGCACGGCCAAGGTGTTCAATGTAATCGAAGTGTCGTCGAGTTTCTATTACTTCGAAGATTTATCGAGTCCTTGTACATCTTTTTGAGGTATATGAAAATTCCTTTCCTCTTCGAGTGTACGAAATTAATCGTGGACGTAACGATTTTTCCCGCACTGCCGAACTTGTACATCACAGATCTCTAATTAAAGATAGCGCGAGACGAATCTCCCGTCCGTTTGGCCGCGGCGTAAGTCCGCGATTTCAGCAATCGGTCTGCGAAAGAGTGGAACCTTCACCCGTGACGAGACGAGCGTGTTGCTTTCGTATGCCGCGCGTGCCTAAATAGCGTGCGAGATCTGAAGCGAAGGAGAACTGCGTAAAGGACGACGGCCGACTACCCTTGAGAAGCGCGCGACGGACGCCGTTTTTTTTCCACTTCTCCACAGGTCGGGAACGGAAGAAAGTTGCTGGCGAACGAGCCACGGATTTGATACCAGGATCTGATCAGGATCGGGCTCGTCTCTGTTCGACGGTCGACAGCTAAACAAAGTGACTAAAGAAACTGGGCACGTCCGCTACTGGCGAAAACAATCCATAATCACGGACATTGTCGTGTCACTGTCACACTCGTATTATCACCACGGTATAAACACTGTCAAACGAAAACCACTCGGAATACTCGGATCGGATCTCCTCGCAACGATCAAATCATCGGCAAACCTTCTTCGATCCTATTTCGCACCGTTTACCAATTATTTGCGTCTCGACGTCGGTACGCTTGTATGTAACGACAACGAGTATGTGCAATCTACGCGACAGAAATAGCACGAACGAAGCGTCTTTGGCTATCCCGCTCTGTTCGTCGTTCTCTCTTCGTCGCTCTCTGTTAACGGTTCCCCTGCTTCTCAACCCCTTCGTCCGTTCACAGAGCCGCGTACATGAACCTGGTTCGACCAATCGAAAGCGCTCGATAAGCGTGTATGCGCGTGTGCATATAATTATTACAGGAACGTGAAGTGAGTCCAGAGTGAGTCCCGCAAAGTCCCGTTCTGGTCCCGCTGCAAGCCTCTGAAGCCGAGCGCATATATAGACACACACGCGGTTTGAATGTGTGTGACTCGGCGTATGCTCTTCCGCGTACTCGGTTAAACTCTAACCCTTGCAGAATGCTGACAGGAATTCGAATTTATTGGTAAAATGTCAAACCGTTGGGGCAGAGACTATGTGGTTACGGAGCACCGCGATTTACAGGTATATTACAGGTCGTACAAGACCAAGGCATGTCTCGTACGAAACACTGTACGTTAACACGTTACGTGTCGCCCACTTTGATCTTACATGTCATAACGCAAAATCGCCTCTCCTTGTCGTTAAATGTCGTTGACCGTCGTTATTCGTAGGCTAATACTATGGCCGTGGACGCGACTGGCAATTACGTGCTCCTTGCCGGGTATGTAATTGGGAAATAAACTCCTAAACCCCCGTATTCTTTGACTCCTCATCATTTGTTTATATGTGCATTTCAGCCGTAGATGTTTTGCGGTAAAACATCTCGACGAGGGTGCCGACACGTTGAAGAAGTTTCAGCGGCAGAGCAAGTATGAAGTGGGCTCTGCCGAATGGAACCCCACAAGTATAAACTCTCATCTATGCGCAGTATCGGTTAGAAATTAAATTTCCGTGTCTTAAACGACGTTGTAGATGTGCCTAACTGAATTTCAATTATAGAGCAATACGCGTATAGAGATATTGTCGCTCGTTGGAACCAACGGGCACGACTTACAAACAATAAACGGTCTAAAAGCACACACGAGAGTTGTCAGCGACCTGAATTGGCACCCCAAAGAACCGGACATTCTCGCGTCCTGCAGCATCGACACGTTCATACACGTTTGGGACATAAGGGATCAGAGGAGACCTACTCTGTCTCTATCAGCAGTTGGTAAATACGGGATATGTAGAACTTAGAGAAAATAATTTACAATTTAAAGGTGTGTAATGGTTTGTTGAATTTCATAGCCGGTTCCTCTCAAGTAAGATGGAACACGCTGTCTCCCAACACGCTGGCCACGGCTCACGACGGAGATATTAAGATTTGGGATCAAAGAAAAGGAAACAGCCCCGTGCAGTACATAGCTGCTCATCTGACCAAAGTACATTTTTTAAGTCGACGATCTAAAAGGGTAGCGAGCCGTTCATAAATATTAGACGTGCATACCATTTTAGATATACGGCTTAGATTGGTGTCCCTTTCAACAAAATCAGTTGGCAACCTNATACTCACGTTGATTACTTTTAAAAAGATTTAACAGATCGACTTGGCAGAGTATCAGTTTATCGTCATAGAGATCGACTCTGACATAGCGAACAAAATCTACGTAATGCTTAGTTAGACTCATATAAATTTCGTTAATATATAGCTTATTATATCGTTTAAACGATATCGGATATTAATGTATAATGTAATTATATTGAAGAATGAAATTAAGTGTCGAATTTACGTGTACTATATAAGGGTACGCTACCGCGCCCCTTGATATGTGAAAGCTATAAAAACTCGCAAAAGAAATAATGCTGTTCTAGAAATTCGTTTTCCGTCGATTATAGTTGCATTCTAACGTTGTGCAAAATAAACTAAGAAGCGAAACCGTACGATTTTCTGTTGGACGATATCTATGAAACAGTCACTGTAAAGAGAACTATATAACGTAATTAATATTGACTGTCATTGATAATCGGGGAATATCATTGTACATAATACGAGAGTGGTGTAATAGGTGGAATTCAATGAATTCAAAGAAGGCTAATAAAGATAATGATCAAGTTTGTAAACATGTATTTGTAGAATTTAGTATCTGTCGTCATCTTCGTCCATAGCAAAGTCACTGCCGACGCCGGAATCTAACGTATAGAGGGGACTGAAAAAACGCGAAGAAACAACAGTAATTCATACACGTCAGAAACTCGATGGGAGGGACGAGCCAAAAGGTTCATATAATAATACTCACTTTATTGCTCTGCACGGGAAAAACACAATGCGTTTCAACTTCTTATTGTAGAAGAAATAATTAAAAGACCACAAACATCCGTCTTCTCCGAACGGATCAGATGCGAAGTCTGGGTTGTAACTAAAATATTTTCACGTTTTTATATAGTGTATTTAGTCCAAGCGTTCTCCGTCTTCTCGTCGCTTCGTTCTCTCAAATATTTACCTGTAAATATCACATTCGCTCAACGATATTTCGTCTTCGATGGCGGCCCAAAGCGCCGTTCTAAGAGTGCGATAATGGTCTCCCGCGGTCGCGCTCAGATTACTGTCCACGGCATTCATGACCCACTGCAAACTCGGCTCTTTGCTGAATTCGTGGCTCTTGGCATCGGAGAAATCATAGTCTGGATGGAAAGCTGAATTCAACGTGGCAATCAAATAGAACAGCGTCTTTCTACTGATTGTGTCGCATAGCGGTCCGTCTTCGTCACCAGAAACGCTGCGGCTGTGGAGAGACAGTAGAGGCTAGATAAATCGATTGTTCAGAGGTATTAGCAGAGTATTGTCACAGAAATAGATCTAGTAGAAATGGAATGTAGATATAGTATCGCGATAAAAAGTTGCGAACGTATTGAAAGGGATAAAAGTCTTTATGCTTATTGTCTTTTTATATCTCGTCTGTGATTCTTAATACCTAAAATACCCTTGAGCAGGTGAAGTCCCCAAGGTGGTTTGCGGTGGTGACAAAGCTTGAAGATCGTGTGGAGTAAAGCCTTGTTCGGAATTGAAGCGTTTATAGAGCTGCTTATCGTTTCCCGCCATTTTACAGGAGTAGCTCTCTATTCTGCGGGTGAAACGAAAACAGTGTGTTCAACGATCGATCGACGAGCTATTGAACATCGATCCCTACCTGCCTATTATTTTACTGTCTCCAGTCTTGATGGACAAAGCACTGTTTATAGCTTCGAAACGTGTACTCTCCAGCAGTTTCATCTTGTCAACATCAACAATTTACCTAGTATATGTTGTGACTCTGTAGTGTCCCTGTGTCGGACGTCCTTGGTGCATCTCCCAGTGAAATGGTCTTGTCATCAATACCCCATCACGTCGGGAGCTTTAGACGACGACCTTTGACGCGTTCCCTCTTCAACTTAAAACTTGACCTCGTTTCTCAGTCGCACGGCCAAGGTGTTCAATGTAATCGAAGTGTCGTCGAGTTTCTATTACTTCGAAGATTTATCGAGTCCTTGTACATCTTTTTGAGGTATATGAAAATTCCTTTCCTCTTCGAGTGTACGAAATTAATCGTGGACGTAACGATTTTTCCCGCACTGCCGAACTTGTACATCACAGATCTCTAATTAAAGATAGCGCGAGACGAATCTCCCGTCCGTTTGGCCGCGGCGTAAGTCCGCGATTTCAGCAATCGGTCTGCGAAAGAGTGGAACCTTCACCCGTGACGAGACGAGCGTGTTGCTTTCGTATGCCGCGCGTGCCTAAATAGCGTGCGAGATCTGAAGCGAAGGAGAACTGCGTAAAGGACGACGGCCGACTACCCTTGAGAAGCGCGCGACGGACGCCGTTTTTTTTCCACTTCTCCACAGGTCGGGAACGGAAGAAAGTTGCTGGCGAACGAGCCACGGATTTGATACCAGGATCTGATCAGGATCGGGCTCGTCTCTGTTCGACGGTCGACAGCTAAACAAAGTGACTAAAGAAACTGGGCACGTCCGCTACTGGCGAAAACAATCCATAATCACGGACATTGTCGTGTCACTGTCACACTCGTATTATCACCACGGTATAAACACTGTCAAACGAAAACCACTCGGAATACTCGGATCGGATCTCCTCGCAACGATCAAATCATCGGCAAACCTTCTTCGATCCTATTTCGCACCGTTTACCAATTATTTGCGTCTCGACGTCGGTACGCTTGTATGTAACGACAACGAGTATGTGCAATCTACGCGACAGAAATAGCACGAACGAAGCGTCTTTGGCTATCCCGCTCTGTTCGTCGTTCTCTCTTCGTCGCTCTCTGTTAACGGTTCCCCTGCTTCTCAACCCCTTCGTCCGTTCACAGAGCCGCGTACATGAACCTGGTTCGACCAATCGAAAGCGCTCGATAAGCGTGTATGCGCGTGTGCATATAATTATTACAGGAACGTGAAGTGAGTCCAGAGTGAGTCCCGCAAAGTCCCGTTCTGGTCCCGCTGCAAGCCTCTGAAGCCGAGCGCATATATAGACACACACGCGGTTTGAATGTGTGTGACTCGGCGTATGCTCTTCCGCGTACTCGGTTAAACTCTAACCCTTGCAGAATGCTGACAGGAATTCGAATTTATTGGTAAAATGTCAAACCGTTGGGGCAGAGACTATGTGGTTACGGAGCACCGCGATTTACAGGTATATTACAGGTCGTACAAGACCAAGGCATGTCTCGTACGAAACACTGTACGTTAACACGTTACGTGTCGCCCACTTTGATCTTACATGTCATAACGCAAAATCGCCTCTCCTTGTCGTTAAATGTCGTTGACCGTCGTTATTCGTAGGCTAATACTATGGCCGTGGACGCGACTGGCAATTACGTGCTCCTTGCCGGGTATGTAATTGGGAAATAAACTCCTAAACCCCCGTATTCTTTGACTCCTCATCATTTGTTTATATGTGCATTTCAGCCGTAGATGTTTTGCGGTAAAACATCTCGACGAGGGTGCCGACACGTTGAAGAAGTTTCAGCGGCAGAGCAAGTATGAAGTGGGCTCTGCCGAATGGAACCCCACAAGTATAAACTCTCATCTATGCGCAGTATCGGTTAGAAATTAAATTTCCGTGTCTTAAACGACGTTGTAGATGTGCCTAACTGAATTTCAATTATAGAGCAATACGCGTATAGAGATATTGTCGCTCGTTGGAACCAACGGGCACGACTTACAAACAATAAACGGTCTAAAAGCACACACGAGAGTTGTCAGCGACCTGAATTGGCACCCCAAAGAACCGGACATTCTCGCGTCCTGCAGCATCGACACGTTCATACACGTTTGGGACATAAGGGATCAGAGGAGACCTACTCTGTCTCTATCAGCAGTTGGTAAATACGGGATATGTAGAACTTAGAGAAAATAATTTACAATTTAAAGGTGTGTAATGGTTTGTTGAATTTCATAGCCGGTTCCTCTCAAGTAAGATGGAACACGCTGTCTCCCAACACGCTGGCCACGGCTCACGACGGAGATATTAAGATTTGGGATCAAAGAAAAGGAAACAGCCCCGTGCAGTACATAGCTGCTCATCTGACCAAAGTACATTTTTTAAGACAACGATCTAAAAGGGTAGCGAGCCGTTCATACATATTAGACGTGCATACCATTTTAGATATACGGCTTAGATTGGTGTCCCTTTCAACAAAATCAGTTGGCAACCTCTAGCCAAGACTGTACAGTGAAGATATTCGACATTGGTAATCCGCGCAGGGCAGAGAATATTTTGACGACAGATTCTCCGGTGTGGAGGGCTAGATACACGGTAAAGATAATACTATTTTTAGTAGAAAATAATAAGTTTAATTCCGTGGATAAGAAGATGAGGTCTCCCTACAGCCGTTTGGAGAAGGGCTCGTGACGATTGTCGTACCTCCGTTGCGACGGGGTGAGAACAGTTTATCATTGTGGAACACAACCAATCTCGGCACTCCTATTTATACATTCGTTGGACACACCGATGTCGTNAGTCGTACCTCCGTTGCGACGGGGTGAGAACAGTTTATCATTGTGGAACACGACCAATCTCGGCACTCCTATTTATACATTCGTTGGACACACCGATGTCGTGCTCGAGTTTCAGTGGAGGCATCAAAAATTGGGTACGTGCAACGCGAGTACACCTATTGACGACGTTACAAAATCTATTTATGATATTTGTAGAAAATAGCGACTTTGAGTTGATTACTTGGTCGAAGGATCAGTGTCTGAGGATATACAAAATCGACCCCTTCTTAAAAAAAGTAGGTACTCGTGCATCGAATTGAATATTGCAATCTTTAAGAATAATAAGCAAGAATACACACACGATATTGTTCCAGTTGTGTGGACACGGTATAGATGACGACGCGTCCATCTATACTCAGTATTCTGAAGATAATAATTTAAGTACGTGCCTTTCACTCGCGAGTATGTTATTCGTTTCATTGAATTAATGTAATTATTTACATAGGAACGTTGCAATCCGTCCAGCAGTTACAACTTAACGACGCGCAGAGCGACCGTGAGATAAATTGCATAACGGCGAAAGTCGACGAACCCACATTGAATTCGGAGACAGATGCGTATATCGAAAATAATAAAGAGATATCATCTCCCACGCAACCAAAGACGTTGCAGCAAGAGTTCTCGTTAATAAACATGAATATACCGAACATAGAGGTAACGCACACGAGGATGCAGTAATAATGTACAATATACGTACTGTTCTTTGCACAGGTCAATGCAATGGATGCCGTTGAACGCAGTTGCACAGTGACAGCGTCTAACAAGAGTTACAACGTGATATTAAAAGTTAACTTCCCGGCAAATTATCCTTACAGCGCGCAGCCTACGTTCCAGTTCTGTCCTGGAACAACCATCGACAGCACGACGATGGCAAAATTGTTGAAAGTTTTGAAGCAAACCGCGCAGCAGCGCGTCAAGAAAAACAGATCGTGCCTGGAACCGTGCCTCAGGCACTTGATCACGACGTTAGAACAAGTAAATAAATTTGCTTCTCCGACGGATTAAACCCGTCGCGTGACGTATCACGTTTTTTTTTCTCTTTTTTAGACTTGTAAAAAAGACGAGAACGAGAGTAATCACTTGGGATACGACGTTCAAGACAACGCGAATTTCTTGACTTCCTCGAATATGTACACAAATTATCAGGACGTCTGTATACCGTTCCCCAGAACGTCCGGTGCTAGGTTTTGTTGCGTTGGTGGGTACAGCGAATGAAAAGATGAGGCGGTATCCAGTGTATTTGAAATTGTTTCAACAGGTACGCTCGTTTGTTTCGGACGTGGCTCGTACACGAGAAGATCGTCTATAAAACCGGAGAACACTACGCCGAGGGCATTGTCCGCATTGGGAAACGGAATTGGCAATTCGGAGCATTTTATGCACATGTATCCAAATTCTTACGTGCAATCGAGCGACGACATTCCGATAAGTTCCTTCTATTTTCAAGAACGCGTACGTGTCTTTCTCATAGATCATTAGACCTACCCACCAGGTGTTATTAAAGATCATTTTTAAATTAACAGAAGATGAATCGTGGATTACACAACGCGAACAGAATGACTCACAGATCTTGTTGCAAAAACTATCACTTCATGGTGATGATATACGATACCTCCTCGTTATTTTTCGTCAACAAGGAGCTCGCCGAAAAATATGTGTGAGCGCGATGAACGATTTCATTCACCGACATTGTTCTCCGGGTGCAATCTCTTATTTTTATTCTCTTTCATTTAGCATCAACATCACTGATATTCCAGCGATGTGTCAATACAATGCGAACGTTGCCGCGTCGCTAGAGCGTCCCGATTTGGTACAGGCATGGTCTTTAGCCGCTCTCGTGATATCGCAACCAGTTTCGAATATCGGTCACAATTCCTGTGCCTCGCCCGAGATCGACGCGCCGTGGCCATTGCATCCTTTCCAAGGCCAAAATTTAATCCATTCCCTGTGAGTAGGTCATTTAAGCGCATCGTTCGACGTCTGCTTAATTATCGCCTTGACTTTTAGAATACAGCATTATGCCAATCAGTCGGACATTCAAATGGCAGGCATGCTGAGCTGTACATTTAGTTATCGTTCAGAAAGTTCCGACGTCCAATCGAGGCTGAACAGCAGCAAATCCATCAACATTAGCGTAAGTACGCCGAGTGTATTAGGTGGTTGTTCTCAAAGCGTTTCGGCACGGCTTGGCATAGGCACTATTCTTAACGCCGCATTAACAGCTGACACATGTCTCGATCATATTTTGTCTTCTGTTCTCAAACATACGCGGGAGGAATAATTCTTCCAGCGTATCATCTGTTCGTACCACCGTTTCGTGTATCGACGTTGACTTTCACTTAAACTGCAGTATATCACATCTTTTATGTATTCGCACGTGTTTATTTCCTTCGATGCATGAGTAAATACGATTTGAGTGCATAGCTGTTTTTTACATTACGACGGTTCCCGTTGAAGCAAGTCTTCGGTGACCCAAGCGGTTCAATGGGCCATGATTTACCGGCGTAATGTTATATTTCTTTTTCAGTATTTTTACGTAGTTTTCTCTTTTAAATATTCCGAACGATTTGTCAAACGATTGATACCGTGTTATCTCTGTTATAGAGGCTTTCCACAGGAAAATGGTGGTTGAAGGTAAGGCATGGTTTCCGAATTTCATAAATTTCTGCGTGTTCAAAGTTGCATTGGTTTCGGGGATTTTCTCTTGTCGTGACGATATTTGTTACTGCCTTACAGCATCGGAGTGGAAGTGTTGTCGTGATGCCAGAGAGCATGCAGGTTTGGCCATGCTTGACGTTTAAAAGTGGCAAACTTTAATCTTTGCGTCTGTGACATTCGTCTTGTGTATTCTCATTAATTTACCACGAGTCGTATATGCAGTATCAGTAGCAATTAACCGTATGTGATGTACTGTTTGTCGTGGAAATATCTAAAACATACTCACACAGAAGACAAAGACCTTTGTTCAGGAAGTGATCATAGACATTTACGTCCTTAACATTTGTCAATCGTCTATATTGCGTTCATATCGTGCAACTACTATTACTCGGCTAAATTTTAATTATGCCTTTTTAGCCCGGCGGCTCTCCATATCATACGATTCATCTAGCCGACACTACGCTAGAAGGGTGGAACTTTCAAAATTTGAAGCAACATCGATCCAACTCATGGTCCGACTCTCTGGACGATTTAAAGTTAATTCAAGACACCTTCGGTGACTCCGCGAGAAGTATTAGGTGCGTCATAGGTAGATCATCGAACGAAGAGTTTTGATCCAACTGCTGATTTATCGCGCAGGTTGCTCGACGAAAAAAATACCGCTCTCTATGACGGTTACAAAAAGGCATACGCCGAAGTGTTACACAGATGGCGATTGTTAGATGCACGTGCACAAGTATTAAAACATGTCAGCACAACTCCGTTAGACACGCACAGGAGCGTGGAATTCCAAAGCGAGTGTCAGTTGTGCGGAAAAGTGAGCAGAGGACCCCAGTGTATAAATTGTAAACGATTGGCTTTAGAATGCGTGATTTGTCACATCTCTGTGAGAGGTGAGGCGATACAATAGGACCATCATTATACTGATACTGACAATATTAATTTTTAATTTCTTGGATTTACACTGTTACTGTTTTTATGTCAAGGTTCAAGCAACTTTTGTATATTTTGTGGCCACGGAGGGCACACGCAACACTTGGCGACGTGGTTTGCCAACGAAAAATTGTGTCCCACAGGCTGTGGATGTTGTTGCCTGCAGGAGAGTTCGATTCTTCTAAAGTTGTAAATAATTAGAAAATAATGTACATAAAACGCGGAGATATATATATAACGAATGTTACGAAAGGATAATAAATACGTTTTTCTGTAAGAGATCGTTATTCTTCAACGAATCTTAATTCAGTTTCTAGTTCATTCGTGCTGGGGAACATTTCCTCGGGCGAGATCTCTACCTCTTCAGTCATACTTGTACCAACTTTGTTTCCCACTTTAGATTCTTTCTCGGATATCCCAAGGAATATTTCTTCCAATTCGCTCAACTCGGCTATGAATAAAACAACAATTGACAAACATACCTCGTCGAACCTCGTGAAAAATGAAGTATACCAGTATCGCGGCGAAGCTTTTCTTCCCGAAGGTACGCTTCCCTGGCAGGTCTTTCCGCATCTTCCTTTTCTCGCCTGGCCGCCTCCATCGCTGCATACATCCTTCGTTTTTTAAAGCCGTAAATCACGCCGGAGATCAAGCAAGTCCATCTCGTCAGCTAAGAATCCCGTGTTCGAGTATAACAAACGACCTAGTTCCTCTTAAAAAAATGAAATGTTACCTTTATTAAAGGACTGATTTCCAACGGAGCTAAATAAACTTTCTTTTCTGCCATTTGTACAAAATTTATTCACGTACAATATTAATCCTATTTAAAACAACACTCGCAGTGTTGAGAAGATTACAAATGCTCAGTCTCTGTTTTCTGTGATGTATCGACAAGACGTATGCGACGTTAAAAACAGTTGAACAATTAATGAAAAGACAATCTACAATTATGCAATATGGACTGCCAAGGCTGTCGCAACTACGTTGCGTTCATGGCAAAAAAAAGAAGAAACCAAGTACGTAGAGCCCTCGAATTATTAACAGACTAATTAGAAATTAGTATCGATAATGATCAGCTTTATAAGGCCCCTCCACAGGTACGCCAAGATACTTGGACTGCTCCTCCGTCAACTTGGTCAGTTTCACGCCGAGATGACCTAAATGCAACGCGGCGACTTCCTCGTCCAACTTCTTCGGTAACATGTGAACACCGATCGGATACGCTCCGGGCTTTGTCCATAACTCTATCTGCGCCAAGACTTGATTCGTAAACGAATTGCTCATCACGAAGCTGGAGTGTCCCGTGGCACAGCCAAGGTTAACTAAACGACCCTCCGCGAGCAGGATAACGTGTCTGCAGAGAACCGGAAGTGAAATTATCGAAGAATCCATTTTATATTTGAATCGGTTTCGTCGATTCTCACCTGTTGTTTTTCAGTGTATATCTGTCCACTTGCGGTTTAATGTTGACCTTCTCGACGGCATTCTTCTCCAGCCAGGTAACGTCGATTTCGCAGTCAAAGTGACCGATGTTACAGACTATAGCGTCCTCCGGCATGTTAAGAAAATGTGGCCCTAATATGATATCTTTACAGCCCGTGGTAGTGACGTATATCTGTCCCTTGACCGAGGCTTCCTCCATTGTCGTCACCTGGAGAACGCGCGATTAGGAGTTGACGAATTCGAATCAAGGCAGGCATTTTAATATACCCGCCGTTTCAATGATCACCTCGTATCCTTCCATGGCAGCTTGTAACGCGTTAATAGGATCGATCTCGGTGATTATCACGCGCCCCCCGAGTGCTCTAAGACTCTGAGCGCAACCTTTTCCCACGTCCCCGTATCCCGCGACCACGCAGACTTTCCCCGCGATCATGATGTCCGTCGCTCGCTTGATACCGTCAATCAACGACTCTCTACACCCGTATAAATTGTCAAATTTGCTCTGTTAAAAAAAACAATTGTGATATAAAAATGATAAAAACCACATTCTTGTACTCCGTTTCGAAACTCGATACTACGAACCTTCGTTACCGAGTCGTTCACGTTTATCGCTGGTACCTTTAAGGCACCCTCTTTCATCATGCGATACAAATTATGAACACCGGTCGTAGTTTCTTCGGAAAGGCCTCTGCATTCTTTGAGGTACTCCGGGAATTTGTTATGCACCAAGTTGGTTAAATCGCCACCGTCGTCGAGAATCAAATTCAACGGCTTGCCATCCTTAAATACTAACGTCTGCTCTATACACCACAGGTATTCCTCCTCGGTCTCTCCTTTCCAAGCGTACACTGGAACTCCGGTTTTCGCGATAGCCGCGGCTGCATGATCTTGCGTGCTGAATATGTTGCACGACGACCACTGGACCTATCGATTCAAAGACGACAACGAATAAGAAATACCGGAAGCAACATTTGCATCCTCACTGTTTGCATCACACATTATTCTTATTATGTGCATTCAAATAAATATGAAAATGCTTTTGTCGAAAAAAGGCAAGAGTCAGTCTCGTCTTATCTGATCTCGATTCTCATTATTTGAGAGCTTGTTCGATGTCTGATACAATTGTTGACGAATCTTACGAAAGATACAGGGTCACGATCTCTTAGATAAGGTCTAACATAAGTATTACACTAGTTTTCATCATTCTATTTTATAAATTTTATACTTTATAATGTTTACTGTACAGCGTTATTACTATTTTAATAATCGTAAAAATAGTTTTTAAATGCTGAATTCGTGATTTCACGTTGAAACTCGATGAAATCGGGTGTCGAATTTCACTCACCTCAGCTCCGAGTTCTACTAGCGTTTCGATAAGAACTGCGGTTTGCACCGTCATGTGCAAACAGCCGGCAATCCGTGCGCCCTTTAAAATCTTGTCTGGACCATATTTCTGCCTGATTGCCATGAGCCCCGGCATCTCGTGCTCTGCCAGCGTGATTTCCTTTCGTCCCCATTCCGCCAACGACAAGTCCGCTAAATAATGCGATAGCAATTGATTTCAGTGATTTCAAATCGTTGCTACGATCCACGTGAACTTCTTGACACCGTCAATTACGATTCAATTTAACTCACGCACATCGGTTTTACGTATTATAATCAAGTTTTTATTATTACATTTAGTCAAGAGCGATCTCGTTTTTTAAAAAGTTTTCTAATCATTTTTCTTAAATGCATCGAGAAGCTTATAAATATCGTGGAACGATATCGAGGTTACCAATTTTTATCCAGAAAAGGGAACAATGTATCTGTACAATGAAGCGTCGTCGAAATTACAATTAGTGACTTACCAACTTTAAATGCAGGCTTGGACATTTTTGGCAGTTGAAAAACAATTAGTAGAGAAGGTACTTGTTTAAATCGTGAATTCGAATCGGTCAACAAAAGAAGATCATCCGATACATACGTTTCCGCCGGTGAACTGTGCGCGACTGCGCTACCACGATCACACACAATTGCGGTGAAATGTGATACTTCAATGCCACTCCCAGACCCCAGATTCCCAGCTCCCAGCTTCCAGCCCCCAACCCAGCAAGATTCACTATTCGCCTATCAGCTATTGCGTACTGTTGCGTGTGCCGTGTGCTCACCAGTGATATCACTGATGCTCACGCTCAGGAAGTCAAGAATAAGAATTCAAATTCAGTCAAGATTCCAGGATCAGATCAGTGGTAGTGATCACTGATCAGTCGTCGTCACTCGTCATCGTCGACAACATCGCCGGTCGGTGTATCGGTTTGTGTAATTCATGTTTTGTTCGTCGTCCTCTGAGCGATCAAATTCCCGATCCCATACGTGCTTTTGCAAGCAGGTTTTCGTAAGCTTTACGAACTATTGAAATTAGACCTGCGAATTACATTTATTTTGTATAAATAAACTATAGGTAAGTAAACCGGTCATATTAGTTATTACTTCACATAGTTTACGCAATTTTTTGTATTGACTGAGGAGATTTATAGTATTTATAATTAAATAAAATTACAGGAGATAAATTGGAAGTTTCAAATATAATATATAATATAATATACATAAAATGGTATTGTTTAATAAATATATTATAAAACAGCAAACGCTGATTCTGGTGAACCACCGGTATCCAGTACTCAAACTTGCCTCTGCTGCGTTAAAATGCTAGTCTCTGCAAATTCTTTTAATCAAATTTATTCGTTGTATAAAGCATATGTATAACTTTTATACGATTGTACGACACTTATTCGAACTGTTCAACAAAGTAGGGGTCACTTCTTGCAATAGAGTGGAGAAAAACATGTTCCTTATAATACTTTCTAGTACAAAAAGTACAAGTCCATACAAAA
>SMSR01008502.1:0-52288 GCA_019453355.1 Ceratina japonica
CCTGAGTGTCGATCAACGTGACGTCTTCCACGACCCTTTTCATCACCGCCCTGACCGTCCTCGGTTCGATCGTGTGCAACCAGTCCCTCGTCTCGACCGATTTCCTCAACATCTGCGACACCGCCAAGCCTTGAATACGAACGTAATGGTTCAACAAGTTTTGAGCCGCTTCTCGGAACTTGTCGCACATCTCCGACTCGGTGGTGATCACGTTCTCGGACGACGTGTATCGGTCAATGTCGAACAGATCGTCCATGGTGTTGAGCTGTAATTAGAAATACGAACAATTGCGATCTTCTACCGCCGTCGAACGCCTCGGCATCGATTCGACAATTCTTCGTCGTACCAAATATTTGACGTCAGTGTCTTTGAACTCTATACACATTTTGCTCAGCAAGAGCAAAAGAGTGGGCGGGAATTTCGGAGCGTCGGATCCGGTACAAAATCCGCTGGCGGTGACCACTAGATAGTGCAAAAATCCGACGACCAGGCCTTCTCTGACTTCGTCCACGCAAAAGTTTTGAAGGAACTGCGTCTTCGAGCTAAAGGATAGATCTGGTTGTAAGAACACCTGAAAATTGAAGATAAATTTTTTGATCCAACGACGCTGACGACGATCGCGATCGCGAAAGTAGAAGACGAACCAATAAATCCTGTAGGACGCCTTTGACTTTCTCGATGGTAGGCATTACGAGCAACGACTGAAGTTCTGCCAAGCTGCTATCTCCTTCTTGAGAGACTTTCGTCGTTAATATTTGCTTAACTTTGCCGAGCGTTTCGTTCACATGAGACTTCAAACTCTCTAAATGATTACGACATTGTTTTCTGCCGGCGTTGATCACGATGTCCGTACCTATCCTGAGAAGTAGCGACAGATGTTTCAACGTGTATTTCACGTTCTTCGTTATTTCATCTTTTGCCGAGTTACCTGGCAAAGTCCGCTTCTCTGCAGAGCGTGTTCATAGCCTGCAATCTTCTGTGGAACTTGTCGAGCGCTTTGACCAAGACGGCCGTGTCCGCTACGTTCTCTACTCGTTTCCCGATTATATCGAAATACTTTCTCATGTTCTTCACGACGAAACTGTTCAAACGCACTAGGGCTTTTGTGTCGAAATCGTCAGCGAATTCGTTATCTTCCGACGGCAGTCGGTTTACGAACATGTCGTTGTAGGACGCGACTATCAGACACAAGTCGCTGAGAAATCCCGAACTGGCCACGTCGACGAATTCGGTGATGTCGTTCTCGTACGTGTCCTTTAGAACGTCCAATTGCTCGTTCAGTCTTTCGTCCGCGTGCGTCAGGAATTCGGCGCACAGAGAATCAGCTGGTTCCTTTAGCTGTAACAGAAGATCTACGTTTTCGGCTAAAGATTTGGTAGACGCGTCTCTTTTGTGAAACTGCATCCTGAGTCTCGATTTCAATTCTTCTACGATATCCTCGCAGTCTCTCTGTATTCCTTGGAACGACGGCATATCGCCGTACTGATTCAATACGCGCTGCGCGTGAATGTAGTCTTGCACCGCCTAGAGGAACATATTTTTATTCGGTGTACCAAAATGAATCATAGTGGACGCGGTCTCGACGAACCTGTGCGTAATTCTCTTCGTTCATTTTGTCTTTCAAATTGCCGGGCAACTTGAAGAGGAATTGTAACTTCTTCAGTAAAGCGTGGACCGAGGACAGTTTGGCAATTTGCTGTCTGGTACCTTGCAGTGTCGACGAAATCTGTTCTGAAAACGAGGTGATGCTGTCCATGTTTTTCGCTAGTAGATCCATGCTGTCTTCCATTTCTTTGAAGTCAGTTTTCATCTACACAATAAACAGGCTCGTTAAACTCGTTTTAAACGTGTCGTTCAAAGCCTTTGAGCGAATTTACCTTCCTGATGGTGTCCGTGGCAGATATAAATTTATTGTAATTTTCGTATACTAAGGTCTGCATGTCCGAATGCAGTATCTGTGTATTTTTTATAATATCCGCCTCGTGGTCCATGATTTGTTTCAACGTACATTCCTGCGCGAAGAAAATAATAAATATTGTACTGTCAGATTCGAAAAAGTACGTAATCTCGGGAACCTACTTACTTTCAATAATTTTTGAAAATACATGTCGGGATTGAAGTGTTGTCCGTTGATGTCGTACGGATTGTTCGAATTCTCGGCAATTTTATCCATTTTTTTAATGAGGAAAGAGACGGTTTGACAGTAGATCTCTCGGTTAGGTTAGTCGGTGCCTTGTCCAGTTACACAGATGGTGTATGGTACATTTCGGTTCATAGAAAGCTAGGTAAAGACGCTGTGGCGAGTGGCATAACCTTTCGCGAGGTGCACAAAGAGCGCAACAAGTGCAATAACAAAAGTGTATTTTAAATGTATACTCGCGAGTGAAACGTGTTCGAGAGTAAACTACGGGACACTGCGATCGCCTCGCCGTCGACGCGCTTCGCGAGAGCGCTTAACATTTGCAGTAATACGTGCAGAGTCGAAGTGAACGATGAAGGGGTTATTGTATTTTGTCACCGAGTTTTATTGTTCGAACGTTGTCAAGTTACAGCGTGTACAGAAAGATTATGAGAAAATAATTTAATTGGGAACTGCGTGTCAGCTACGACAGTGAAAAGACCGTTTCGACTCGGTCGTACTATTCGGTTCTCCCGACGACTGTGCGAGTGAAAATGATCTTGTCTACTCGACGAAACTGCACATAGGACAGAGAGCGATATTGAAAAATGCCACATCCGTGCATCGTGTGCGGTCGTTCGCGTATGAATCCGAGCAACAAAGAGGAGGAGTACATGTTCTTCGGGTTCCCCGTCAACGACGAAGATCGATGTAAAAAGTGGCTCGAATTCTGTTGCCGCGAAGATCTGTACAAACTGACAAAGAAGCAGTTGCTCCAGCGAATGGTTTGCTCGAAACACTTTGTACAGACCGACTTCACGAACGACCACGTGTCGTATCAAGACAAATTGAGTTGTATCGCGGTACCCTCGGTCTACGATCCTAAACAAAGTTTGTACAACATAACCTGTGTCATGTGCGGCCGATCCCGTCGAGATCCACCGGGTCCGGATTACGACGGCGCGACCTTTCATCATTTCCCCGGCGAAGAATTCCGATGCCTAAAATGGCTCGATTTCGTCGGAGTGAATTCGTACTACAGACTGACGAGAAAAGAAATTTTGTTTTGTTACATTTGTTCGAAACATTTCGACCGGTCTCAGTTCGCGACCGGTTACAAGAACAGATTGCTGGACAACGCTGTTCCCAACATTAGAAATCCCGACGTACCGGGAGGAGGACCCGAACAATACGTCGTGGAATACGCGTCCGAACCCAACTGTATCTCCTCCGAGAAAACCAAGAAGGTAAACACTTTGTCGCTGTCCGTTTTAAACAGTCAAGCGTGCGCCGCTTGCGGTAGACTAAGATCCGATCCGAGAAATAAGATTGAAAAATACAAGTTCCATCCCTTTCCTGCGTACGAGATCGGCAGATGTCTAAAATGGTGTTACTTTCTGGACAGAGAGGATATATTGAAGATGTCTCCGAATCAAATAAGAAAGTTAGTTCTTTGTTCAAAGCATTTTGAAACTGGACAGGACTTCAACAAAGCGGGACCCTGCGACGCGGTACCGACTATAAAAGACGTGTCTCGAGTAGACAACTCGGTCGATTCAGCGGAAAACGCGAAAGACGATCAACGTCCGTTAGAAGAGTCGAACTGTACCAACGGAGCCAAGGGAATCAAGAAGCAAGGTCCTTCGAGGCCTTTAGTGTCTAGTAAGAAACCAAAGATAGACAACAAGCCTACGCCTCTGGCGAAGAAACGTGGAAAGTCCAGGAGGCCGACCCTCATCAACATTCCAAGGCCCGACCCCAATAATCTCGAGAATCGTGTGATAAGGAAACTACCGCTTCCTCCCAATTCCAATTGGAAGATTCAAATCGCGGATCAACTTCAACCCATAACAATTGCGAACCCCATCACGACGAATTCTATTGCGTCGAACATCACGAGTGTGCAAGGGAGCATAAAGAAAGTGATACTACCGTTTGCCACTGACATATCAAATTTAGGAGCCCCTATCCCGGTGCACAGTTTGTCTAGCATTCCACCAGGTTTACTAATCAAAATAGACCTTCCCGAACAAGAACAACAACAGGCACAAGCCAAAACAGTCGCGAGACTGACTAAGGCGAAAGTCGTGCACGCTCCTACTACTACTTCGAACGAAACCGATCAAACTCGCGACGCGTGGTCGAAGAACGGCGAGACGTCGGATCCAATGACAATTGTGAACAGTAGACAAGAGACCGATAAGAATTTAGTTGAGTTTTTGTCGTCTTCTTTGGAGGACACCGAAGACAAACTGACCACCGCCGAAGAATTGGAAGTACACGAAGAAAGTATATTGCCGCATGCCTTGGAAGTGCTAGACGAAGAAGTGGAGAACGTGAAGGAAGCACTTTACAACGACTTTGAAGAAGTCGAATGTGCGCCGCCGAGACCTCCGAAACCTGTGAAACGTAAAAAGATCTCGGGAACTATGAGAAGAACGATATTTCCTATTAGAAACGAAGTAAAATATTTTTTACGTAAATTGACACCGCACATGCACAGGCTACCCAGGCGAACCAGAGCGCAGATAAAACTTTCGATTGTCAACATGGTAATCGATCATTTGTAAATTTTTGGGATAAATTATATTAGTCTGTATTTTTAAGTGTATACAATTAAATATAAATACTTAGAACTTCGGTGCACATTACTTATACATTACATTACGAGAGACCAGACGTATACTCCGCTCTTCGAACAGTGATAATTAAGATATATTACGTGTTTATAATACGACGGTGATAGGCACGATAATAATAGGTTGATAACGAATACGGAGAGGAGGTTCTGTAGAGTACAAATATGAAATTTGTAGTACGTTCTTTGAACATTTTCAAGTATAATTTTCTTTTATTATTGTTATTGAAATGTACTATTTTAAATAAAGAGATATTGCACTGTTGCGAGGCCTTATACAGCTTGACGACTTACTTTGAACAATTAATGTTATATTTGAAATTTTTAACAGGAGGGTTACAAACTTAAATAATATATAACTCGTGTGTGAACATACCTGTATTTACTTGTATGTATATATGACGTATTTGTATAATTGTATATGTAGAGATTGCAAAGTAAAACGTGTAAGGAGTTTTTTTGCAGAATAAAATTTCTTGTAAAAATACTGTAAGTACCCGTAGAATCTTAAAGTTTCTTGTATATATATTTCAATGGAATCGAATTTGGTACGACGGGGATCCATATCCCGTTAACGTTGTCGGCGGTAATATTTAATTCTTCTGTACGACGAACGAGCACTGGTCTCGTCACGTCTCGTCGCAAAGTCAAATCGTTTTTTATCCACAGGACTTTTGCCGACGCAATTGGCTCTAAGGGGTATTAACGACATCGACACGGTTGATTTTCTTTTCAATCAATCAACACTTTTGCTTACCTACATTTATCTTGGGTATTTTACAATGTTCCATACCGATACCATAAAACGTGAATTGATCGACCACGTTTTGGTATTCTGGACACCGACACAAAATGCCGAGTGGGTGTTCTACGCAATTATTAAATTTCGAATACATGATTGTTCCACGCAAAATAGACGTTGACGTAAGAATACTGAAGTTAAAAATGTCTGAATTGAGCAGCGAACATCTGACGTGTAGAGTAATCGTTTATTNTGGCGAAGAAACGCGGAAAGTCCAGGAGGCCGACCCTCATCAACATTCCAAGGCCCGACCCCAATAATCTCGAGAATCGTGTGATAAGGAAACTACCGCTTCCTCCCAATTCCAATTGGAAGATTCAAATCGCGGATCAACTTCAACCCATAACAATTGCGAACCCCATCACGACGAATTCTATTGCGTCGAACATCACGAGTGTGCAAGGGAGCATAAAGAAAGTGATACTACCGTTTGCCACTGACATATCAAATTTAGGAGCCCCTATCCCGGTGCACAGTTTGTCTAGCATTCCACCAGGTTTACTAATCAAAATAGACCTTCCCGAACAAGAACAACAACAGGCACAAGCCAAAACAGTCGCGAGACTGACTAAGGCGAAAGTCGTGCACGCTCCTACTACTACTTCGAACGAAACCGATCAAACTCGCGACGCGTGGTCGAAGAACGGCGAGACGTCGGATCCAATGACAATTGTGAACAGTAGACAAGAGACCGATAAGAATTTAGTTGAGTTTTTGTCGTCTTCTTTGGAGGACACCGAAGACAAACTGACCACCGCCGAAGAATTGGAAGTACACGAAGAAAGTATATTGCCGCATGCCTTGGAAGTGCTAGACGAAGAAGTGGAGAACGTGAAGGAAGCACTTTACAACGACTTTGAAGAAGTCGAATGTGCGCCGCCGAGACCTCCGAAACCTGTGAAACGTAAAAAGATCTCGGGAACTATGAGAAGAACGATATTTCCTATTAGAAACGAAGTAAAATATTTTTTACGTAAATTGACACCGCACATGCACAGGCTACCCAGGCGAACCAGAGCGCAGATAAAACTTTCGATTGTCAACATGGTAATCGATCATTTGTAAATTTTTGGGATAAATTATATTAGTCTGTATTTTTAAGTGTATACAATTAAATATAAATACTTAGAACTTCGGTGCACATTACTTATACATTACATTACGAGAGACCAGACGTATACTCCGCTCTTCGAACAGTGATAATTAAGATATATTACGTGTTTATAATACGACGGTGATAGGCACGATAATAATAGGTTGATAACGAATACGGAGAGGAGGTTCTGTAGAGTACAAATATGAAATTTGTAGTACGTTCTTTGAACATTTTCAAGTATAATTTTCTTTTATTATTGTTATTGAAATGTACTATTTTAAATAAAGAGATATTGCACTGTTGCGAGGCCTTATACAGCTTGACGACTTACTTTGAACAATTAATGTTATATTTGAAATTTTTAACAGGAGGGTTACAAACTTAAATAATATATAACTCGTGTGTGAACATACCTGTATTTACTTGTATGTATATATGACGTATTTGTATAATTGTATATGTAGAGATTGCAAAGTAAAACGTGTAAGGAGTTTTTTTGCAGAATAAAATTTCTTGTAAAAATACTGTAAGTACCCGTAGAATCTTAAAGTTTCTTGTATATATATTTCAATGGAATCGAATTTGGTACGACGGGGATCCATATCCCGTTAACGTTGTCGGCGGTAATATTTAATTCTTCTGTACGACGAACGAGCACTGGTCTCGTCACGTCTCGTCGCAAAGTCAAATCGTTTTTTATCCACAGGACTTTTGCCGACGCAATTGGCTCTAAGGGGTATTAACGACATCGACACGGTTGATTTTCTTTTCAATCAATCAACACTTTTGCTTACCTACATTTATCTTGGGTATTTTACAATGTTCCATACCGATACCATAAAACGTGAATTGATCGACCACGTTTTGGTATTCTGGACACCGACACAAAATGCCGAGTGGGTGTTCTACGCAATTATTAAATTTCGAATACATGATTGTTCCACGCAAAATAGACGTTGACGTAAGAATACTGAAGTTAAAAATGTCTGAATTGAGCAGCGAACATCTGACGTGTAGAGTAATCGTTTATTTCACTGATGATCACGAAAGGTGTGAACAGAAAATGCAGGAAATGGTAACAATCAAAATCATTGTTTGTATATAATACATATTGATACAAGAGCTTTGTAATTAAATTAATTAATATATATACTTTGACGTAATACGCTTAAGAAGCCAGCTTCTCTGTATACTTATGACTTTCGCGTGTAGTTAAATTATACTGATATTTTACACATCGCATACAGATTACAAAAGCTGGATATAAAAACTGTGTAGATAAAATAAAACTCGTCATTTTTCCTCTTTACTTATCTCTTTTTTTTTAGTTGATCAATATAAAAGCGTTAATCAAACATTCTCGAGAAATGTCAACTATTATACTAGGCGGTCGTTTCACTGTGTGTTTGTACCTTACGCACGTCGCATATACGTATATACAACTCTATGCTCGATAAGTGTGCAAGCCGATTCTAAAGTCGATGCGGATGAATTATGTACAATTATTAGACCTAACTACGAAGACTTTGTAGTCTCATTTTCATCTCTTCGAGTTCCTTGTCGTCTACTTCTTCGGCCTCTTCTTCCACAGACGTGGACGCCACGACCGAGCCAGGTGTCTCGGTGACGACTGCGGGTGCCGTGCCCAACTGGCCCGCAGTGACTTCCCATAAAATCTACAATTGGAAACATCAGGATTACATATATAAATTTTCTAATGTATGTCTCCCGAAGCCGATCAGACGACGTACCTTGTCGACTTCTTCGTCGGCTTCGTCCTCGACGTCCTCGGAATCCTCCACGGATTCCATAGTTTCGTCCAACATCTCCTCGATGATACCGGCTTTCATCATTTCTTTGGATAACTCTCTCATGGTCGCTGCCACTTCTGGCACCTTCACCAACGACTGCATCGCTTGCATCACTTCTGTGGATTTTGAAACGGAACCAGCCACCCTGATCGTGGCCAGTTGGTTCTTCATTTGCAACGAGACAGAGTTCATGTGCGCCTTTGACGTGTACAACTTGTTGCAAGTCTTACGCGCGCGTATTATTTCTTTTGCCAGAATTTTACAGACGTCCTTGTCACCCTTTTTCGCCGCATCTTTCAGAGAACGTTTTATCTTTTCCTCTTCCCGTTGAATCGCTGCACACATCATAATTCCCGTTTCTTTGCGTTCTTCGAAACACTGTTTATTAGTAGACTGCGGATTTTCACGCAAACCATTTACGGTGCAAATTAAAATAAAATGCGACTCTACATTTTATTTATTTTCGTATATTATACGCAGTCTTTGGATCTTTCTGTAAACGCAAAAAACCCGCAGTCTACTCGTACGCTTACCTCTAACCTGTCTATCCAATTGATAACCCTCTTTCCTCAATTTGTGAGTCCATTCTTGAACCTGAAATACGATTCCTTGTAAACAGCGAACAGATATTAGAGCACATTTCGAGTCTGACCATGTCTTTTGGATTTTTTTCCTGGGATTTGCCAAACAAGCCCATTTCCGCGCTGTGTTGACAGTCGTTCGTAGCTGCCGAGCATAACCATACTACACCTACGGCACAGTATACGGTAACTCACACATACTATGTTCCTATTTCGTGTCACGGACTATTCGTGCTCGCATTACGTCAGCCGTATGAATCACCGATCTCCTTGCCCGATAAAAAAGTCGATAAAAGATACGAAGAACAAATTTCGGAAATAACAATGGAATTTACGGTTTTATACACATTTTTATTTATCTCGTCTTAATGATACACAGTAAATGAACGCAGAGACGTATAAAAAAAGTATTAAAATACGGTAGATCATGTTAGAAAACAATTATAATTAAAGTATGTCTTATCTAGTCGCGCCGAGGACCATATCTCTCAGCCAATTCAGCATATTTTTTATTATCTCCACCCGTTTGTTCGCGTTGTCGTTGATATTGCGTTGATACCTCTCGATCATTTTATCGTCGTACGGATCGTTGTTCCTCCTCCTGTGTTTCGCGACGGGCCTGAAATTCTCGGAGATCGCGTCGACGGACGTCGGATCGTCGCCCGCGTCGATGCCGTACGTATTTTTCAAAATTCTCTCTTTCGTTCTTTCATCGATCTTCTCGTCCAAGTTCCACGGCGTTTGCACTTTTTCCAAGTTCAGGGAGAGATTGTATCTCCTGGCGAAAGTTTCCACCGGCATCGAGACGATCTGTACGCTGTCGTCGGCCGAGTCGTACTCGCTCGACGAAACCGATTCCCGCTTGGAAATTCTCCTGGTTCCGTCGACGTTCTCCGAACTTCTCCTCACGGTCCGAACGACGTTCCCCTTGACGGGCACGCAACAGGGACACTCCTTGTTCAATAGGTGCTCGCAGATCTTCCTGGAGATCGATAGAGCGTACGAGCCATCCGTCAATTTTCTTATTTCCAGTGGCAGCTTCACACCGTCCCCGATGTAAAACAATTCCGAGTCTCGAAGGCTGCGCACGTCGTCCGTCTCTCTGTCATTTTTTACAGAAATTTTCCCCAAGTACGTATAGTCTCGCGAGGAATCGTCGTCCGTGCTCGACCGCGTGCTCTCGTCTTCGTACGGATCTGCGCCTTCCGTCTGACCGATCGCAGGACTATATCCTACGAACGGACTCCCTACTCGGTCGATCGGCGGCTGGTCCCCCGCAGCTGCATCGAAGTCTGGAATTGAATAATACTTGGGCACCTCTGGAAAATCTTCCACCCTCAACGTTATGGTCTCTAGTCCTAAAGGCACGGAATTTCTCCCGATTCCTAGCACGTGATCGTCGAAATTCGGTTCGTCGGTCGTCGCTGCCGGTTCACCGTCGTCCAAGCCTGCCTCGCTCCTGGCTATGTCCAAGAACTTGTTCACGTCTATACGAGACACGTCGAACGTGGTGGACTCGGCTCCCACCAACGTCGGCGTATTTTCGTTTTCCAGCTTCTCCAGTTCGTCGTTCAAAGTGCTTCGGATGATCGAGTCGTCGAAAGCGTTGTTGCCCGGCAGTTCGAAGGTGTGTCGAACGCTTTCAAGGATCATGTTCCGAACAGCGGGGATCTTCGCCGCTTGCGAGCCGACGGCCGGATGCCGTAGAAGGCTCTTAACCCAAGCCCGCAGTCTTTCCGAATCCGTGGGAACACGGTCCTCGTCGACGGGCTCTAAGGTGACCGCGTTCGTCACCCATTTACCGTCTCTGAACTGATGCTCGTCGACGGTCGCCGGACCTTCCGACTCGGAATGAGGCGCGGCGGACATTATGTTGCGCAGATTGTTCCTGATGACGTCGGTGGCCCAATTCGTGTCGAAATTCTTCTTGGGCATCCCGGTCGTTCTCGACAAGAAGTTTTTCACTTTGTCCAAAACCGTGCGCTCTATCGTCGGCAGCGACAAAATGCTCTTCAAGTTGGGAACTTCCACGATTTCCGGTAGTAAATCTTCACCGTTCGAGGGCGACCCGTGACCCACTGTTTCTCCCGGTACCGAGTCGTCGGCAAAGTTATTAATTACCATTTTTATCGATTTCTGTAGCAACGTGTTGTCGCAGAAGGGCAAGCTCGTGTCCGTCACTCCTTGCGCGCCGTCGATCCCAGACAATCTTGGAACACTGCCTTCGCTTTCGTATGGAGTCGTCGCCTGCTCGGCCCCGACTCTGTCGTCAGCCGTATTTATAAAATATTCATCGCCGATTGTCGTATAATCATTTTCCGAAGGGCGTATTGTTTCGTGTGGCAAGGATGCAATTTCTTCATCGAGCCTATCGGATTCCGAATCAGNGAAGTTATTAATTACCATTTTTATCGATTTCTGTAGCAACGTGTTGTCGCAGAAGGGCAAGCTCGTATCCGTCACCCCTTGCGCGCCGTCGATCCCAGACAATCTTGGAACACTGCCTTCGCTTTCGTATGGAGTCGTCGCCTGCTCGGCCCCGACTCTGTCGTCAGCCGTATTTATAAAATATTCATCGCCGATTGTCGTATAATCATTTTCCGAAGGGCGTATTGTTTCGTGTGGCAAGGATGCACTTTCTTCATCCAGCTTATCGGATTCTGAATCAGCGTAATCGTTCCCTAATGGGCCAGTATTATCCNCGAATCAGCGTAATCGTTCGCTAACGGGCCAGTATTATCCGTTTCCGGCGGTTCTGTCGCGCAATCTTCGGAATTCGGTTCCTCGTTGTTATTCGTTTGCGACGTATCAGGTTCCTCTGGCTCTTCGGGGATGAATGCAGTTGCTTGCTCTACAGGAGTATATTCTGTGACCCCGTAATTGTCTTCAGGTTTTAATCCCGCGTTCGACTGTCCTTCGTCCCACTGTGGGTTGCTGTCTCCCAACATGGTTCCACCTTCGGGTCTGAAACCCGTCTCGGACGGAGTATTCGACGTTAAATCGACGTTATCGTCCTCTTCAGAATTTATGTTCGTGCGACCAGGGCTGCTTACGTGAAAGTTCTCGGCTGTCGACGTGAAGTATGTCGACGTAACTTCTCTGACGTCCGAATAATCCAAAGTTCCGCAGCCAGGCGTTTCGTATTCGTTTCCCGAGCCGGTCGACGGCTGATCCGTGTTTGGATTAAAAGCCTGAACGTTAGGCACTTCCGGCGTCAAAGGAGCTTCATCGGTACCCGAGTAGTTGACGTTTCCATCGTCATCGGTTGGAATATTTTCCTCTGCGTTCGAAGAACTCGTTCCTTGAGGTTGTGCAAGGTCCGTGTTCGAAGGCCAGAGACCTTGCCCAGTCGGCTGATTTCTGTTTACATGTTGATCAATCGGCGGTGATTGCCCAACTACTGAATCGGGTCTACTGCCGATCGAATGCACGTTCGGAATTTCCTGTCCGTTCGCACCGAGTCCAGGATTCAGCCGATTAAAGTGCGGAACGTTTTGAGGCAATGTTCCATATCCGCGCGAGACGGGATACAGTTTGTGCTGTGGATAACTGGGAACGTACGGACGCGTAGGTGATCTGTTCGGTAACTGCGGCAGGTACGGGTATGTCGGACGATGCGGAAGAGGATACCTGTTACTTACTTCATCTCTATTCTCGTCAAATTTACCTCTCGGCGGTTGTGGCCTCGAGACGCGATCCCGGCCAGCGTCTTTTTTATTATTTTTCTCCGTGCAATAACAAATGTAGTCGTCGTATTCGATCGTACTCGTTCCTCGACCCGAGCTCTCACGAGCAGCGCCGACTTTTGGATCTTTGGGCAACAACTGATCTCGAAGCGAATTTATGATCTCTTCGTCGCGGAACGTAGCGTTCCTCGCCTTCTCCCTTATTTCTGCTAACGACAGTGGTCTCGGAGCAGGCTTCTTTAATTGCGGATTTAGTTTCTGACCGAGGAAATAGTCCGGAGGGCTTCCGTTGCCTCTGTAGGATTTTAACGCGGGTCCTACTTTCTCTCTGCGCGACGACGTTTTGCATCGTTTCGTCTTTTGACTTTTACATTGGTCTTCGTTTCCCTCGGTTGACGGCACTAGAATCATCAAGCTCCGTTTGACTCCCGATTCGGGTTCGTCCCGAGACGTCGGCAGGCCCGACGAGGCTGTGTCAATGCTGAAAAAATTATTATTCTTCAATCAAGTTTTGTCAATTGTAAAGTTTAAAATTTCTGTGTTTCCAGACGCGATTTTCGACGCATTGGACGGTTCCAATAATAGACTAGACGAAGAGCGACTGTTGGGTGAGTAAATAATTTGAAATTCTTTGGGGGACGTCGCCGCGTTCCCTGATTTATTCCGCGATTCGCATAAATAACGGGAACCGATTCCTCGGGAATTCGGAATCTTATCTAGCCACCAAACGGGTCGAAATATAATTTAAGCTGACGCTAACAGTTGCGGCGTCGCCGCACTCGGTCGACTAACATACTTTCGCGTCTGCGATCCGGCCTATGTAATCCGGAATTCGTCCGAGGAATCGGTTTGAAAAATCGGAAGAATGTTCGGATGTACTCGGCGGAAAGCTAGATAAATGGTACGGGGGGATAAGGAGAATTTATGAGGGAGTGCGCGACCGGTCGCGCGCAAAATGCGAAAACTATTCTACAGAAAATTTGTTCAATCTTTCGCAGATATGATACACGTGATTCGTTACCAGTATCGAGACACTTTTAGCGCGAGACATGAAATATTAGTTGTCTGTATATGCCGATTCTCGCGCACTATAAAACACCCGTGGCGATCAGTTTAAAAAAAGCGTATCATATAAAAATGTTTTATGGCGTCTAAAGTCCGGGACGAACACCCCCCCCTCGATATTTTATGAATCGCCGCCAGTTATATTTTTGAATAAAAGCATAGAATCCGCGATCCGCTGATAAGTTTCTTAAATATGAAAATCGGATTTACCTTTCGACGTGGCTTCCCTCGTTATTTTCGATTCTGATGCTCTTCGAGAACGCCGACGTAACAAGCGTTAAAAAAACGACGGACTTGAGAACTGAATGGTTCATAATGATCGCGAAAATCACTATCGGTTTGAGAGCCGGTTTGTATCATTAACGTTTTCGTGCTCGAAGCGAATCGTACGGAGATCGACGGGCGACTGTGCGATCCGGCGCTCGATGCACATATATTTTCCAAAGTTTCAAACATGTTTTGATGTTTCCACACACTGCAAAAGTTTCTGCCAGCTAATCGAATGTTGCAACGTTGTTATTGCATCTTATAGAATCGGGGACATCAATAAATAACGAGATCAAGGGCTGCGTTTTGCTTATACTCTTTTATATTTCGCGTCGTCGCTTGTACAAACGTCCGTTGCCAAATTCTCCGGTAGGTCTGATGGTTTATGGAAGAGTTGTAAATCAATGCGTTTGTATATGGAATCGGGAGACGGATCTCCATATTCATCGAATACGAAACGTACGTATCCTTCGATAGTATTTATTTAATCGAAAAATACAAAAAGTTGTGGTAAAAAATGAACGTATAAAAAGAAAAATAATGTTATCCCCGAAGGAGATGGGTGACACCGCTGAGCAACATGAAAAACTTTTTCACGTTCTTTATCGCCCTTCTAAAAGTATTCGGCACGGCGTCTATCGACTTCGCGGTGCTCTTCGATTGCTCTCTCTTTACAGTCTTGTTATAGTTTTCGTCGAGATTCTCGATCAACTGCTTCATGGATCCCGTCAGATTCTCGGCCTTCTTCAGGCCGTCGACCAAAACGCTTTCCAACTTCGGTATGCTCCTGTCTATGAGAGACGACGGCAGTCCGTCCTCATCCTTCTTGTTCTTCCGGACGTTCTTCTTCCTTTTGTTGATATCGTCTTTCGCCGTAAATTTTTCAAGAGGTATTTTCTGAATCAGCGATTTCTCAACGTCGTCGATCGGATCGGTAACCGGCGGCGTGTTCGTGCTCGAGGATTCGTCCAACTGTTGCAGCTCCCTCGGTCGCACCTGGAAAGAAGAGAAGACATAAATTTTTATGAAAAGGATCAAGCGAGATCCCCTCGTAGCTGTCTATCTTTCGAATCTCACCTCCTCCGCGGTCCCTCCGTTCTCGCCGATCTCTTCTCGGTCTTCCGCTGCTCTTCGCCGCCTGCCGTATCTTCCTGCCCACGGTAACACCGTTAATACTTCGGGCTTGTTAGGAACCGGTGCATCTTCCGTATTCGTCATCTCGTCATTTCTTTCGCTTCCCTCTGCCTCCGAGTTGTAAAGCACTTGTATGTTCGATACGTCTCCCCAGCTCGTTTCTGATCCTTTTCCCCTGAAATCTGATTCTACGTAGTCCGATAGTTTTCCATACGGATTTCTTGCACCGACGATTGGATTCGATTCCGCGTATTCCCGAACAGGAATATTATCCTCGGATTTCATAAATAAGCCAGTTTCGTCGCGTGTTTTTTCAACGGGAGCCGCTTTGTTTGAAATATTAACGGAGGAGCTTTTATCCGAGGTCTCCTCGGAATTCTCCTTTAAATACAGACGATTATGAGTTTCCTCCGGCGACTTAAAATATTCCTCTCCAGAACCCGTGTTCCCTCGTTTCCGAATCTGCGCTACTTCTTGCGAATCTTCCCGAACACCGTCTCGAGTTTGCGTTTCTTCCTTCGCGGTATCATTTCCATAGTTTCCAGTGTCGAGCACCTCGGCAGAATCGTTCGTAAAGTTTTCTGAAAATTCCCCGACTTCCTCGGCTCCGTCGAACCGTTCCCTCCCCGCGTTCTTCGAAATCGAACGCATCGAGTTTTGCTTTTTATCCCCGACTACGTTGTACTCCGTCAATCTTCTGTAAAGTTCTTCGGCGGTCTGTGCGTCGAGGTTGTCGATCAGAATTTTCAAAAGCTCTCCGGTATACCTCGACGAATCTCGAGAGTCCCCGACCTCCTCTTCTCGTTTGCGCTGCCGAACGATCTTGTACGGTCTGTACGAATAAGGTTCCCAAACAATTTGGTACTCTCTCGAACCGGATCTCGGATACGTCGATTCCGCTAATAATTCCTCGTCCTCGTTCGATTCTTCTTCGCTAGACTGGTATTCGATCGCTCTGAGCCGAGGCCAGCGTCTGAGTCTTCCGTAGCCGGCGTCGTGGAAAAGCGTGCGACGTGCCTGTTGAATTAATTAAATAAGAAACCGAGTAAGACGATATTAATGAAAAGAAAGGGAGGAATTACCTGCGGGCTCCTCTTCTCTATCTTCTCTGGCTTCGGTCGGTAATGGAATATCCGCGGCTTCTTTATGTCTTCCACTAGGGCGTAGTACGACTTGTTCTCGGTCGCGTCGAGTTTCTCTTTCTCGGTTTCCCGACTCGGATACAAATTTGCCAATTCCACAATCTTGTTTCTCAGTTCGTCGGGATTACGATGTTCCATGACGGTTCCTTCGAAATTCTTGCGCTGGCCGGGACTGAAAATTCTTTGCCTGACGTTTTTCGTCCGAAGAATTTCGGTCGTTGGCACTTCTTGTACTCCTTCGATCGACTCTTCGCTTTGTGGTTCGCACAACAGAAGTAATTTCTCACGGTCGAACTCGTCGCTGTCCTTGATCATCTCCCAGACTTCTCTCCTCTTCAGGTTCCTCTTCACTTGGTCCTCCTCGTCGTTCGCTCGTTCCTGATCGTCGCGTTGCTTCGTCGTCCTCCTCTTTCCCTTTATTCTTCGAGCCTGTTCACTTTGATTCGTGTTAATTTTTCCGACTGACCTTGCTCCCAGCTGAGTGCGCCTCGGGCGAGTTTCCCGGAATTCGCGAAACAGATCTCTCAAAGCTTTCAGCGCTCTGAACCTCTTCGCCGCCTGAGACTCGCGAGGCTTCGCTCTCGTTCTCTTCTCGTTTCGTCCTGCGTTCGACGACCGAGGAACTTCAGTAACTTCCTGAGGTCCTTGAAGAGCTAATTGAATTTTCGTTTGACGTTTCGGACTCCCTTCGGTGGCGTAACCTTGGTCATAATTTTTCTCCGATTCTTCCTTAACCGCGTCCTCCGACAAAGTGGCCGTTTTCGATTTCGTGCTCGAAACGGTCTTCGCAGCTTTCGACCTCTTTTCGGAAGTCTTCTCAGGTTTAATATTTTTACGCCCGCTCGAAGCGCGTGCCGCAGTATCAACCGGCGTATTTTCTTCTCCATGCTTTCTGGATTCAAGAAAAAACTGGCTTTCGCCTCGTCGAATCAAACATTTTGGCTGGTTCAGGTCTTCAAGTTCCGTTAAACTTAACGTCGAAGGTACGTTCGTGGAGAACGTTTCAGGATAAACTCTGAAAGGATCCGACTGGCTTTGTAAATAGGAAATTGGAACGGGCACTTCGATCCTTTCCACGTCCGTCAAGATTTTTTCAGAGTTCGGATCGAATAAGGGAAATTCCGGATTTTGTACCATTCGCTGATTAGAAAACTTGGGTTGAATGTTGAATCTCTCCATTGAAGAACCTCTGAGGTCCGCGAAGACCTCCACGTCTGGGTCTTCGTGAATCTCCGCGTGCCCCATGTCTTTGCCCAGATTTAAAACCCCCTTATTTTTGTTAGGAATGTTTTCCACGTCTATCGGAGATTCCATCGATTCGATAGCTTCCCTCTTCGACTTACAACAATTTGGGCTTCGAATCACTCTGCAGTTGCAGTCCTTCGAGTTCGCGTCGTCCTCGTCGATCATCTCTTGATCGAGTACCGCGTGCAAGTTCGTGGCTTCTCTTTTAAGTTTACGGCTTCCGTCGTAATCATTCTCAAAATTGAATCCCCTGAACACTGAACTCAAGTAACCAGGTAATTTTCTGACCGAGGCAAGTTTAGCTTCTTCGGGGTTCAACGCGCCGTAAGTCGACCTGTGATTTTTAGGAACACGGAAATCAGGATAGTCGTCCAGAGCGCTGTCGTCGTTCTGAAATTTCTTGTCCGATTCCATTGCGACTTGAAATTCTTTCCCGTTACCAAAATCGTCGTTTTTTCGAGGCAGTTTTGAGCCATAGTTCTGGGCCTCCCATAGTTCGGAACTCCCCGGGTTTCTCGTCCGATCGTCGAACGATTTTCCACCAGATAATCGGCGAAGTTCGTAAAAGGGATAATCGTCTCCCAGCAGCCACGTTCCAGCGTCGTAGTCGATCTGTGAAATTTTCTCGCGACTGTTTTTGTCTTTATTCAGGGCAGAGCCCGTGGCGAAGAACACGTCGCCCTCCGGGAAACCTTCCACAGGTTCCGTTTTAAAGAATCCGTAAAAAGTGTTTTCCCCGCTGTCGCTGTCCGACTTGGCGAGACTCGGCCGGACCACTTTCCCACCGTCCTCCCTCCTCCTTTTAATCTCTCCGTCTCTGCGCCCTTTGACGTCGTCGTACCAAAACTGTTTTCGCACAAAACCGTCCCCCTTCGAGTTCAAAGACCGTTCGATCTCCGCGAGCAGATCTCTCTTGGCCCTCTCCGAATCTCGGTCCGTCTTCTCTTCGAAATCGATCGACTTCGCGCCGTTCGACGCGTCGCGCAAAGCTTCCGAGGATCCCTTTGGACCGGACAATTTTCCCGTGTCGTCGGTTTCATCTTTTCCCAAAGCGGACTGTATCCGTCGTGAGACGACGGTATCCGCCTCGCTGGAAGTTGCCGCACTTCTCGACTTCAAAAGACTGGCTCCGAATCCCCGTGATCTAGTTCGGATTTCATCTTCAGATTGCCCCGAGATCTGATTGTTTTCCTTCTCGGGATCGGCGTACTCGTCCAACTTCCTCTTCAGAAATTTCTTCGGCCTCTTCAGTTCCTCTCCTATAGCCTGACTACTGCTCGCCTCGCTCCGTCCGTATCTCGTTCGGTCCTGCGCATATCCGGTAACGCGAACTTTCGAATTTTCCCATCGGAGGTTTCCCGATGCTGCTCTCTCCGTCCCTCCGCTCCACGGAATCCGGCCAGGTTCTAATTGTAAGATCGCGAATCGCTATTAATTAATTCGGCGAAATCCCCTCGTATAAGGTTCCGAAACTATTCGTTTGCGTTACGTATGGAACCGGGGCGGAAAAGCCGGGGGAAGATTTGGTAACGCAAGAGCGTCGTGTTTCTGCGGGTAAAACGCGTCAAATACGAGATCACTAAGCTCGTTAGGGCGCGGTATACCTTGGGCGTGTAAGGTTTTCGCGTAATTAGCGGATGTAACGGGGGAAAGCAGAGAACGAAACAGGCTCGAGATAGAATTTCGATGTGCGCGCACGTAAACCCGCTCGTTTCTCCTCGCGTGCATGTACTTACACGCGCTCGAGCGCGAACCATTGTTTAGGGTTAATTCAGGCAGTTTCTGCAACTGGCTTGGTGTATCGGCCGCGAAATTGGCCGACTGAAGGTGTGCGCCGCAACGCGTTGCGAGCGTTAATGCTAACTTTCGAGCGAACGGATGCACGCGGATCCTTTGTAGGTCGCCGTTCGTTGCATTACCGCTCAAATTAACCGTGATAATGGCTCGGAATCGGCCGGTTCGCGGTTAAGGGTACACGGCCGGCTCACGAGAATGGATCTTGTTTTGTATACGACCGATCGAACGGTCAGGCTTACCGGATAATTCCGTTTCCTTTTCGTCCGCCGCGTCTTCGGCTTCGGGTCTCGCGTGTATCGCTGCCTCGGAGTCCGCGCTGCAATTATGAACCACGGAATTTTCACAGACGTCGAAGAACAATCGAGGACGGACGGTAGCGACGGGGTCGAAATTAAAACGCGTTTCATTTCGCCGGGGCTAGATTGGACGGCAATTCCAAGTTAATACGCGGAGTCATTCAGATATTTTTTTCTCCGTCCGCGCTATTGATTGCTTTTTAATTGATCCCGAATTGGTCTACGACGACACGCCGGTCGTCGCACGTGCGATATCGATCCTCCCCGAGTTCGATGTCGAAATTCTCCTCACGGAGAGGGTAAGACCGGTTCATCGCGGAACGAGATTGGTCGTTGCGAATTCAGCGTACGTACCTCGGGCTTCCGGTCACCGGGTCGCCGGCGACTGCAGTCGATTTGCTCAAGTTCAACGGTGAATCCTCCTCGGCTAGGCAGAGACTGCACGAGACGACGAGCAAAAGTAAGACGCTCGGACGGTTCATTTTGCGTTTCGCTCGGTCTCGGGACCGAATTTACATTTCACGAAAGAACGAAGCTAGTCGAACGTGCCGCTGGAAGGTTTTTATCCGCACTGAGACGACGCGAGTGTACGAAAAACAACGTGTAATGCCCGGTGCACGCTTCGCGCGAGGCATTTTACGTGGTTTCGAAAGTGGAAACGGGTCGCGTAAACGATTTGGCAGTTAGCGCGAATTGCACGCACAGCGGAATGCATAGAGCACGATTGGCGGATAAGTAAAGCAGTAGGACAACGATTGGCACAGAGAAGGATCGTTAAATAAAGAGATCGGTCTGGTAATACGATTGACTTTTATTACATTTTTTTTTTGTTCATTCCTTTTTTAGAACTAAATAACATAAACGCATATTTTGGTTAATTCATTTTTTTTNATAAATAAAGAGATCGGTCTGGTAATACGATTGACTTTTATTACATTTTTTTTTGTTCATTCCTTTTTTAGAACTAAATAACATAAACGCATATTTTGGTTAATTCATTTTTTTTTTTTTTGGTTTATTACTCGTAATATTACTATCGTATTAATAGCTATAACGACGAGGCGCGCACCTAAAAATCATCTTTATACGTCTTGTCACACGCGCGGTTCGAAATTCTCTCGCAGTGTTCCATCTCTCCCGCCGTGAAAGCTAAAAGAAACGCCGTGAATCTCTCGTACAACGTAGGAAGAGGAAAGCTCGATTATCCTTCACTTTTGATTTAATCCCCGCTTAGATTTGCATCGTTCAAGCTCTCTGATTTCCGCCGGCTTCCGGCTCGAACCCGTTCGCCGAGGGAAGACGGGGTGGAAAACGGGAGAGTCCCGCGTCCCCCGTCGGTTCCCGTCGCGAATTTTTCGAGGGAGGCGACGAACGGGAACAGAGAAAGTAGGATTCTATGCGCGTTTGCAACCAAGAGCCGAGGTCTTGCCCGGGGGGTAGGTTTTCGCGGTCGGGGGTCGCTGCCCCTTCTACTCACGAGTACAGCTACGAAATCGTGTGTCTTGTCGTGTCGTGTCGTGTTCAGTGAACGGTAACTCGTATCCGCAGCTCTGTTAACTCTTTATTTTTCACGGGCGAACGTCCGGGTCGTTAGAAATGAATTTTGCGACGCCTCCGCCGTCGAATTCGATTCAAAGCAATCTCGATATAGTCAACTAAAAGAGTTTACGTTTCAATAGATATACAGACACAGTAGTGCGTTTTAGATCGTATGTACAAAATTATTTGTCAACAACACGTTCACTTTCGGCTCGCTAAATAAAGGGTTAATCTTCGCGTACGTACGCGTGTGTCGGTGTTCGTGTGTGGGTGTGAACAAGTGGTCGCTTAACGTCTAGATTACTTTATTCATTCATATCAATGTTTATATATATATATTATACATAATCTAACAACAATATATATATTTATAATATTATCATCATCGACCTATACGGCGTTACTTGTTTTCCACGTCGTTTCACGCTCATCAACGATCAACTCGTTCCCCCGGTGATTACAGCTGCTTTCGAATAATTCCCCTTTTTTGGTGTTATAGTAGTTTTTTACGTTTTCTAATTTGTTTTCGCTTACTTTCTTCGCGTGGCTGCACTTCTCGTCGTCTTTGTCCATTCTTCGACAATTTACATAGCACCTCGTTTTACGTCGCCTCTCACTATGTGTTCTCGTGCAACCCTAACACGATTAACGATTACAATAATTATTGGTCGTTGCATGCAGCTAAAAACGCATCGCATCTTCGAACGTCGGATTATACAATTAAAATTACAGAGGAGATCGATGTGCACGTACTCGCTTGCGCGTCGCAATTAACATAGAGCTTCGAGACTCGAAGTCCAACGGCGTTCCGTGTAGGTTTTCTTTTTTTTTTTTATTATTCCCCGTGTACGCGTGCGATACACCCTGATTCTTTTAAGTGCGTACGCGAGTGTCCGATGCGCGTGTGTGTACGCGGAACTCTAATTTCCGTTTCTGCTGTATTAAGACACGTACGTACAACAGTAGTAATTAATAGGCAACTATAGTATTGCTTCTCGGTTCAACGAATTCACGAAGACACCGGGCACGGTACAGGTGTGTGATCTACGTACGTTGCGACGTGGTAACACGGTGAAAAAATAACAATGAATAAACGAACATATCACCGCTCGGATACCCGGAAACCCGCGATTATTAACTTATTCAATTTCGCCGACGAAATTCTCTCGACTCCCAGCCGGTTGCAGTCGCGCAGGGGCCTCTCGAAATTATTCAGCCGCGTCCTAAGCCGGATCGCTCCGAGGACAATTCGTTTTTGTCGTTCGTCGCGGGAGGAAATTGTTCGCCCCGCCTTAATCGAGTTTTCTGGTATCGAGCGATACGATTGCACCGTGTTCGCCTTATTATATCCAAAAAATCACGCGAGTCCGCTCGAAGATGGTGGCAGACGAGTGTGTGTGACCTCGTCGATTGGCAGCTGCTGAAAATAACTGTTTTCGTGCGTTGCGCGCGTCGTCTCGGAACTCGCCAATTATACTTTTTTATTATACAACATCGGAGCTCTCCCTTTCTCTTCCCCTTTACGCGTTCCTCGTGTTACTCTTGGGCATTCTCTTGTATACAAAGCTAACGACTACTTACTTTAACGTCATATGTCTTCTCTCTTTGGTTTACAGTTTTCGGAATTTTTTTAATTAGCCCCGTGTTTTATTTTCACGGTGTTCTCTTCGCTTATCGTCTAACGTTTACAACGTGTTTGTATTTTGTTTGTTTGAACGTATTTATTTATTATTACTCTTTTTTTTTCTCACGTGAAACGCGGACGCGCGAACGCGTTTCGACGATCGTCGCCGAGCGTGTCGGCCACGACCGGCCGATAATAGATCGTAACAATAGTACGACGACCTCTAACGTTAAGATTATCATTATTACTTTATAATGCATTGTGTCGTTGTCTCTGAATAAATCGAATCGGTACTTGCTCGCTTCTCACGGGTTACGCCGCCGCCGGTGCGGTGTCCCGCCCGATCCGAGAATTCTGGGAGACACCCGTTTTCAATCGCGGCTGACCAGCGGGGACCGTCCCAGAATTCCCGGTTTTCCTTTCGTCAGTGAACGACACCACCACCTCGATAACTTCCGGTTTACGCTAAACGCCAGTTTTTTGGCTTACGTACGCGAGACTATGTACACGGAGAAAAGAGCGTTTACATCTTAACGTTTCGGCGAGTTACGTTCTCTGTCTTCATTTAATGCCTGATAAATCGGATAACTACGAAAAGGCCCTATCTTTTAGTTAGGTTCGACCCGTGTCTCGTTCCCACGGATCGGTTGTACTTTTTGCAGCCCTAACTATTTCATAGCGCGACGCCTCGAACGCCGTTCGTCGACTCTTCTTCCTACCGTCCGGAAGCGAAGCTACGGTAAAGTCGTCGGGGCCAGACACGGATCGACGATTGTTTTTCGTTCAATTTGTATTCTTTTTTTCTCGTTTTCATTACAGATTGTACAGTCTATGAAACACGGATCAAGTATGTAGATTTATTTATCACTTGCCACGTGCCGCGTGCGTAGGCTTAGGGTGGCTTCAGGGGGAAAGGACAGGACAGAATCCTCTTAAACTGTGCACAGTGAAAACTCGCTAACGGGAGATCGAGGACAGAACAGTTGTGTGTAAATCATTCGTAAGGAATGTTCAGAGAAGAAGAGAAAGTCTCGAGAGTATTCACGCGCTTTTGATGCAAGGGTTTTCTTTTTTTAGTCTCTACCAATGTCGTTCGTACGGACCGCGTTTCTCTGTCTTCGCGCGGACGAAGCGAATCGCAGACTTTGTCTCATCTCTGTGTCCGATGGTTCCGATTTCGAACGCGCCGTCGAGCGTTCCTCGCGGGACGATTTCGCGTGACGCGCGCGCCGAACTGGGACCGGGTGAAAAATCGGCCTGCTCACCCGCCGCGTCCTATATACATATGTATATCTATCTTTAAGCGAAAGAGAAGATGGAACAGAAACGTGTCAAGCGTGTGGGGAAACTCATAGGAAAGAATCTTTGGTATACGCTGCGTTCACCGCTACAATGAAAAAGTAGACTCGCTAAAGGCACACAAAAGCTTTTTAATTAATCCATTGAAACTTACATGTTAGAGGGCTTTTAACAGTAATACATAAACGCGAAAGGCGAGAAGGGGCAAAAATCGGACTAGTTTCGCACTAACGTAGCAGCGTTCTTCGTTACATCGACTCGGCTATAGACAGTGCGACGAACAACATTCATGCTGATCACATCGAGAAACAACAACGACACACGACATTAATCAGCAGTAACAGTAGCGACAACAGTGAAACCTTTTTCTCCACTCTTCTTCTTTTTTTTTTTTTTTTTTTTCGTTTCGATTCATCGATCCGTTTTTCACGTGCTCATTAAGTAGTCGTGAGTTTAAAGAGAATTGTCGAGCATAAGGGAGAAGAACATCGAGCTAGAGGTGGCGGCAGACAAAGATGAAGAGTAGTAGTGGTGGTGGTGGTGGCTGAAAGTCGAAGAGGTGAAGAGAAAGAGAGAGAGGTAGATAGAGGTAGACAGACAGAGAGAGAGAGACAGTTAAAGATAGCGCACGGGATAGGAAAACAGTCTCTATCGGCTACACATCGCTGCCAGAGTATCATAGTCAAGCTGCAAGTTTGAAGTTATTGGAGTTTATTTCTGTGATTAGGTCCTTTTCTCCAATGTGTTTCCTCTCGAGTTGCACCGAAACTTTCGCTAATATCTTCCCTTCTGAAACTGGGTAGCTTATTTATTCATATCGAAAAATTCACGAGAAAAAAACCGTACGAGCTTTTTATACTCTCTCTAGAATCAATATATAGATATATATATATANAGGAGATCGAGGACAGAACAGTAGTGTGTAAATCATTCGTAAGGAATGTTCAGAGAAGAAGAGAAAGTCTCGAGAGTATTCACGCGCTTTTGACGCAAGGGTTTTCTTTTTTTAGTCTCTACCAATGTCGTTCGTACGGACCGCNTTGAGTAATTGACTTCAAGTGTAATATCGAGTAGATCGCACGGGAGAATCTGAGTGTATGGTGGGACAAGTTGTTCTGTTCTCATTTCGAATCGGTCGGTCAGGGATGGTAGTGTCTGGACGGGGAGGAGAAGGGTGTTCGTTTCGTTTGTTTTTTTTTTTTTTTTTTTTTTTTTTTTTTAAGGACGGGGACGGGGATCGAAGGNGTTTCTTAAGGACGAGGACGAGGATCGAAGGGGTAGAACCGTCTCTAGGTACATTTTAAAGCGTTTCCATCTAAACGTAGATTCATTTTTTCACTTTATATCGGAGAGAAAGAACGCGAGTCTGCGGCTCTTCGAAGATCAACGATATGTCGCTCTTTAATACTTTCTTTGTTTCGTTCGGCTCGAGTAGCAAAATACACGTTCTAGATTTCAACGCTAAACTTTTTTTGTTTCTTATTTTGTTTATTGGTCGAGTGATCTTCGAAGACGCCACACGCGTGGCGATAGAGAAGATATTCAATCAACGACATCGACATCGACAGACAAGAGAGAGGCAAGCATGCACGAGAGAGAGACTACGTCGAGAATATATTCAAACGAGAGACGTCCACTCGTTTCTGTTCTCTCCGGCTCGCGGTCGGAAATCGCGCGACTTCGCGGAACGGCAACTTCACGGTCAAATTTACCAGCTAGATAAAAAAACAAGGGGGCGTAAAGTATTTTTTTATTTTATTCCTCGAGCTCGAGTTCCCGTCCGAAACTTTTACCTCCGGCAATCCCGGTCGAAGGGATATAAAGTCGAGCGCCGGAGAGACGGTGAAAAAGTTTTCTCGGTTTGTTTTTCACGGACAAACAGCTGCCAAGAGGTATTTTACGGCATCGGGTCCGGGAGGGGGCGAGATCCTCAGCGGTTTTTCGAAAAGTTCGGAAAACCAACGGGGGCAGGGCCGAACTCTCCCGCTCGTTTTTCGAGGATCCAGGAACACTGTCTCGGTTCGATAACGAGGCGTCGCCGGCTCAGCGATTCGAATCGTTGTTCGTAAATAATCGCGGCCCGATACGCGCGAGACCCGGGTTAAAATACTGGGTCGTTAAAACTTTACGAATTTTTAATATCGCGAACCATTCTGCGCTCTTCCAATTACCGGCGGCGGTACCCGGGTAAAAAAGTATCGACGTATTATTGACTCGGGGAAGAACTAAGTTTCCCGGCCGAAGTTCACGATTCTCCGATAAGCCGCTGCTCTCGCGAAGTTGCGCGAATTAACGCGTGGGAGGGAAACGTGTCGTCGTGGACGTGCTCTCCTCGGACAACGTCGTCGAACGTCATCGACTCTAACAACAGCTGCGTACTTACACGTTTTTTTTTTCTTTTTTTTTTACACATCGAGAAACAACAGAGTGCACACAGAAAGCTGACATGCGCCCGGTTTTTTTTTTTATTAACAGCGAAAAGTTTGGACAGAAGGCCTTCCGATTTTCGACCGACGTTGAAATTACTCGTTTTTATTTGTCCTCGAATTGGGACGCGGTCCTAAATGCGACGCACTCGATTCGACGCGACGAAGAAAACTTTTTCAATTTAGTTTTTTGCGTTTATTTGTCGTTTTGGAATTGTTCGCCGGTGTGGCTGGCAATTTTCGTAGAATTCGGCGCTCGGTGGACCGTGCGTTTGATTCGTCCGAATGGTCAAGTGTGCTGTAGAGCGCGCGTGTTAAGGAGAATCTCGAGTTTTGCAAAAGGAATCGGAGAATAGCCGTTTGCTCTTAGAGTCAGAACCGAGGAAAGATTCGCGAGAAGACAGTCGAAGAAGAAGATTATTACAAGAATATAGATTATATCAGTTGTCAGAACGAGGAACGATATCGAACATAAAAAAGTACACTTTTCGTATTCGCCTTCCCGTCGTCTGTACAAAAAACGTTTTCCTTCCTTTTTCTCTTCTATCGTCCGCCCCATACATGTACCAACGCGAATTATGTTAATTCAAGACAGAGCCGATGTCGGTCTCTTCCGATCGAAGGAGCAAGAAACGTTTTCTCAACGAAATTCCATTTCCGAATTCTGATCCTGATTTCACTTGCCGTATATATGTATGTACAAGGTTTCGTCGCTTGCCGGCAGTCGATGCTCTGTCCGTCCCGTCCACCATTGTTTCACGGAAACGATCGCGTTCGTCGCGAACGACCACGGATAATTATTGTACAACCGCGACGAGAGACCAGGTGAACGCGAAATGGATGAAAGAATGTTTAGCTAACGGTACTCGAACGTTTCCGGGCGGTAACACCTGAAAACTCCTTCGCCTAAGAACTCTGCCTCGGTCGTCGAATCGTCTAAGCCCGATCCGTTTCCGGTCCTCTCTGTCATCTCTTCTCTAATTCGATTAACCTACTGTGTATAATAACACTCGATAGAAACGCACCGTATAAACGTGAAAGAAAGGCATATGTCTTTTTTTTTTATTTGAACGCGCGAGAATCAGTGCTGCTCGTTCACGCCGAGCTATTCTTAAAGACGCACGCGGTAACGATTTTTTTTTCCATTTTCTTTTTTTGGTAATCGCTTGATTTTTTTTTTTAATTTTTTGGTAACGTTTTAACTAAATTGTCCCTAAGAATCGCTCAGGTGTTACGCGTCTCGCTACGATCGCGGTCGAGCTATGGCTTGCCGAGAGGTAATCGAAAAAATTCGAGTTTTTGGACGGAAGGGAGAGCAAGGGCCGCCGGTCGCTCTTCGTTTCTCGTTACTTCGTCAAACCCCTTTTGTCATCGTCGTTTTTTCCCCGTCAATTCGTCCCTCAGCAGTCCTTCGCTTGTTTTTTTTTTTTTGGTCTCGGTCGACTCGCCAGTTCCTCGCATGGCCCTCGATCCTTGTCTTAACTTGATTTCTAAATACAAACGTTTCAATGGTAACAATCAATAAGAACAATGGCCGCGGTAATAAACTATGAGAATAATCGATAACTCGAACAATAATAATGACTCCTTCCTTTCTGATCTCCTTGTCGTATTTGAACAGCCGTCGAACGAACTAGTGAACTACGTAACTCTGCTATCGGTAGTTTCATTTTTTTTTTTTCGTTTACCACTATTCGAAAATTCACTAAAAACTTAGGTACTAGTTTTTTACTTCTTTCTTTTTTACTTCTTTCATCTTTTCTTATTTATATATATATATATACTTCTTTATTTATATTTATATATATATATAGGTATATTTATATGCACGCGCCCTTCGACTGCTCACGTCACGTCTATACGCCATGATGTCCGATAAGACTCAGATCGATCGAACATTTTCCTTCATCCCCCTCATTTTTCAACGTCTGTTATCGATGTTCCCTTTTCGCCGTTCTTCTCGTCGATCGTCTCGTCCCTCTTCGTCCCGAGTCGTCGGGCATAAAACGGATCCACGCGTCCCTGCAACTTATCTTTGATTTTCATTCACCCGCTCGTGTCTCTCGTCAATTCTCTCGTGAAGAGGCCTCGTCGGCCGCCGTACGTCCTCGTTAAGCCGATTCGAGCGTCTCCGACGTCAACGATAATTTCGCCAATTCGTTTTTGCCAATTCTTTTACCCGTTTCGTCGAATTTCTCTGCCCCGCCGCCAATATTGATCTAAGCTCGGTGGGTTCCGTCTGTTCGGTGAACGCGTTCCTTCGTCGAGATCGTCCTCCTCGTACGGAAGACCCTCCAGACGAGATCNAATTCGAGTTTTTGGACGGAAGGGAGAGCAAGGGCCGCCGGTCGCTCTTCGTTTCTCGTTACTTCGTCAAACCCCTTTTGTCATCGTCGTTTTTTCCCCGTCAATTCGTCCCTCAGCAGTCCTTCGCTTGTTTTTTTTTTTTTGGTCTCGGTCGACTCGCCAGTTCCTCGCATGGCCCTCGATCCTTGTCTTAACTTGATTTCTAAATACAAACGTTTCAATGGTAACAATCAATAAGAACAATGGCCGCGGTAATAAACTATGAGAATAATCGATAACTCGAACAATAATAATGACTCCTTCCTTTCTGATCTCCTTGTCGTATTTGAACAGCCGTCGAACGAACTAGTGAACTACGTAACTCTGCTATCGGTAGTTTCATTTTTTTTTTTTCGTTTACCACTATTCGAAAATTCACTAAAAACTTAGGTACTAGTTTTTTACTTCTTTCTTTTTTACTTCTTTCATCTTTTCTTATTTATATATATATATATACTTCTTTATTTATATTTATATATATATATAGGTATATTTATATGCACGCGCCCTTCGACTGCTCACGTCACGTCTATACGCCATGATGTCCGATAAGACTCAGATCGATCGAACATTTTCCTTCATCCCCCTCATTTTTCAACGTCTGTTATCGATGTTCCCTTTTCGCCGTTCTTCTCGTCGATCGTCTCGTCCCTCTTCGTCCCGAGTCGTCGGGCATAAAACGGATCCACGCGTCCCTGCAACTTATCTTTGATTTTCATTCACCCGCTCGTGTCTCTCGTCAATTCTCTCGTGAAGAGGCCTCGTCGGCCGCCGTACGTCCTCGTTAAGCCGATTCGAGCGTCTCCGACGTCAACGATAATTTCGCCAATTCGTTTTTGCCAATTCTTTTACCCGTTTCGTCGAATTTCTCTGCCCCGCCGCCAATATTGATCTAAGCTCGGTGGGTTCCGTCTGTTCGGTGAACGCGTTCCTTCGTCGAGATCGTCCTCCTCGTACGGAAGACCCTCCAGACGAGATCTAGCGTCGTTCGACCCTCGAGAGAGAGAGACTCGGAGGGTGTTTCTTGCGGCGCGCGGCTTCGAGTGGTTCGCGGCTCGGCCAATTCTTCATCTCGAATCGATTTCGACGCGACGGCGACGACGACGACGAGGAAGACGACGACTGGGACGACGACGACGACGACGACGATGACGCTGATGGTATCGTTCGATCTCTTCTCCGTTTGTCTCCAACAACACGTCTCAGATCTCGCTCGTTCCCTTCCTCGCGGTGTCTAAGGGGCTGAGAGGCGGGTGCGGCCCTGGTGACACATCGACGTGCGCCACTCTCCTTACCGACCGCTTCAAGGGTGCAGGTAGGCTTATTGGAGGTCGCATGTTTCTCCCAGTTGCTCTTTGATATTCTGCATATGCGAGTCTAACATGTTCTTCAATTCTGAAACACAGGAACGCGCACGTGTACACGTATCCGTCATTTCCGACCTGATCGTTTGTTCGGGACATCGCGGGAACCTTACTTTCACGGCGAAGCGGGGCCCGCTCGCGTAATCGTACCGAATGCGCGAACGAATTTTCAGGGCACGAGAGACGTTTCGAACAACGGGGTATTCAACGGTCTATTTTAGTTACGGGACAACGCTGGGACGCAAACGAACAACGGTAGGGACTGCTGAAAATTAGCTCGCAGTTTTTTGTTCTGCTTTGTTTTTTTTTTTTTTATTCAGTACTCTTTTTCAATTACGCGACACGTATTCCGAGCGCGAGGATCGCGGAACACACGGCACTCGGCCGGGATTTACTCGAAAGCCGAATGGAGGTTACCGCTTGTTTGATTTCTGGCTACGGCTCGTTAACCCTTCATCGATCAACCCCGTGAATTAATTCGTCAGACAGCTACTCTCTTAACCTGTGCCACGAATTTCCTCCTTAACTCATTTGCATCGCGCGCCGTCGCCCATAAACTCATAATTAAAATTAATATATGTGTTTCGTGTAATACTTGTAACGCTTACGGTACAGCGATTTATATGGGGCGGGCCGTTTTAAATGGTACGGTCAATTCTCTCGGAAACTGGAAGAGATAGCGAAAAAAATGTTTCCAACAAAAGTTACATATTTTCCTCCTTGGAAATTGAATCTGCAATAAAAAGAGAGGGTTTCATTTAAAAGAATGAAGTTTACCTTGAAATAACCTTTANCCGCCCATAAACTCATAATTAAAATTAATACATGTGTCTCGTGTAATACTTGTAACGCTTACGGTACAGCGATTTATACGGGGCGGGCCGTTTTAAACGGTGCGATCAATTCTCTCGGAAACTGAAAGAGATAGCGAAAGAAATGTTTCCAACAAAAGTTACATATTTTCCTCCTTGGAAATTGAATCTGCAATAAAAAGAGAGGGTTTCATTTAAAAGAATGAAGTTTACCTTGAAATAACCTTTAAAATCGACCTGAAGATCAAATTCATTTTCACCATTTGATGGTCCCCTTGAAACACTAAATCTTTTGTTCAAACCATTTTTCGCTACCTCTTCCAGTTTCCGAGAGAATTGACCGTACCGTTTAAATTGACCCACCCTGTATATTAATTGCTACTGAGGATATATAGTCGTCAGAAAAACTGTGCGCAGGTTAATGATGCAAATGGGTCAATCCCTTCTTAGGTCGCAAGCTTTCACGGAAAATGATTGTAAATTTCGGTACTTACTTGTAAGTTCGTCCTCATCTTCTGCCTCAGCTTCCGCCGCCAGTTCCTCTGGCGTCTTTTTCTTGCGCATCAAAGGATTAGGCTCTTCCTGGGTCTGTTCCTGTATCTCCTCCCGCTTCTTTATGTTATACTGCAACGAGAAAGACGACGAGCCGGTAGATAATAGGCCAGAGATAATAATGCGCGGCACCCGCGGCGACGACTGTACACAATCTAATCGAGTGACACGGGATAACTTAATTTACAATTCATGGATCCCCGCGAGATTGACGCGTTTTACGAGCAACCGTAACGCTTAATATCGTCCCTTAAATTTACATTAAGCCTGTCCCGGGGACGACGGTAGGGTCAAATGAAACGTACGAGCATTTACGACGGATCAAACAAGCCGCGTGTTTGTCACGGTTTACGACCTCTCACAGCTCCGAGGAAACGTCAATGAAAATTTCAGTGGCAACTTTCTCGTCGCATAAGTATTCCCACGCTCAATTCAATTTTGTTTATTCGACGCGACAAATTGTCTAATAGCGGCGCGACGCGACGCGTCGCAGTTACGTCGCAGTATCCTTTATCGAAACTCGGCCGTGGAGTTACTGGGATCGAAGTTACCGCGACGCTTCAAGACACTCGACGACAGTATTTTCAAACTCCGCTAACAAGAAACTTCCAACGTGACAAAGTAACCGAGAGCGACAACCTTCGTCACGGGTTTCGGCTCCGGCGGAGGCCCCGTCGTCGTGCCCCGGACACGGCGAACGAGTCGCAAAAACTCGAGTGCGGATCCGATGTCCCGGAAGCCGTCGGCGTTGTTCCTCTATCGCGTCTCAAATTCCAAAGCTTAATTCCGCGCGAGGCACTAGTTTTATAGTCAATTTATTAGGAGTCTCTCGAAAGTTATTCGACGCGCGTCGCCGCCGCGAGAGTCTCTCCGTGCATTTCGTTGCTCGATCGATCGGCAGGAACCGGTGTTTCGTTTTCATGAGGTACCATTAGCGTTGCCGGATTAACGGAAGAAACGTTTTCGGGCAATCGGCTTAAAACCCGAGCAGTCAATCGAATCTATCGGCTATTAGCGAGGCATCGGCGCTCCTTACGCGGTGCGCTTCATAATCGTATTAGCCACCCGTACAGTTTCGATCGGCGCGCGAACCTAACTATTTTCGAAAACGTGCGACGACCGCCACGTAACGCGGCGGCGGCGGCGGACGTGGTCCACCGTTTACACCAGATTGTCTAGCTCTAGTAGCATCAACACGCAATGACGTTCGCACGAGCCGGGGCTCGGTTCTCTACGTGGCTCTATGCTTTGTCGTCACTCTTGTCCGAGTACAATGAGCCCGATTGCGGTACAAGCCAGACACGTGATCGGCTGTACGAGTGCCTGTACACGCAGTGCCATCGCGGGGGCCATTGTAATTCGAGCTATACAGGAATACGCGCGTATTGCGGCGATATCTGCAAACACTGTTCTCGGCCCTGTTTCGTTTCCTCCGTTGTCCTCCGCCCTCTTCTCCACATTTTTTGTCTCTCTGCTCCATTGATACCTCTTTGTCCCCGCTCTCCTTTCTCCGTTTACCAAAANGAAACTTCCAACGTGACAAAGTAACCGAGAGCGACAACCTTCGTCACGGGTTTCGGCTCCGGCGGAGGCCCCGTCGTCGTGCCCCGGACACGGCGAACGAGTCGCAAAAACTCGAGTGCGGATCCGATGTCCCGGAAGCCGTCGGCGTTGTTCCTCTATCGCGTCTCAAATTCCAAAGCTTAATTCCGCGCGAGGCACTAGTTTTATAGTCAATTTATTAGGAGTCTCTCGAAAGTTATTCGACGCGCGTCGCCGCCGCGAGAGTCTCTCCGTGCATTTCGTTGCTCGATCGATCGGCAGGAACCGGTGTTTCGTTTTCATGAGGTACCATTAGCGTTGCCGGATTAACGGAAGAAACGTTTTCGGGCAATCGGCTTAAAACCCGAGCAGTCAATCGAATCTATCGGCTATTAGCGAGGCATCGGCGCTCCTTACGCGGTGCGCTTCATAATCGTATTAGCCACCCGTACAGTTTCGATCGGCGCGCGAACCTAACTATTTTCGAAAACGTGCGACGACCGCCACGTAACGCGGCGGCGGCGGCGGACGTGGTCCACCGTTTACACCAGATTGTCTAGCTCTAGTAGCATCAACACGCAATGACGTTCGCACGAGCCGGGGCTCGGTTCTCTACGTGGCTCTATGCTTTGTCGTCACTCTTGTCCGAGTACAATGAGCCCGATTGCGGTACAAGCCAGACACGTGATCGGCTGTACGAGTGCCTGTACACGCAGTGCCATCGCGGGGGCCATTGTAATTCGAGCTATACAGGAATACGCGCGTATTGCGGCGATATCTGCAAACACTGTTCTCGGCCCTGTTTCGTTTCCTCCGTTGTCCTCCGCCCTCTTCTCCACATTTTTTGTCTCTCTGCTCCATTGATACCTCTTTGTCCCCGCTCTCCTTTCTCCGTTTACCAAAACTCATTCGTACAAAAGAACACAAATTCCATTCACGACTTGAACAAATTTTTAGATAGTTCTCGATATTTTATTAATCATTTTCTGTTCCAGCGTTCCGAAGCTAATGAGTTGGTTCGCGGCGTTCGAAGGAAGCCCTCCGCCTTCCCGTCCCGTCGAGGTACGTGATTAATAACAACGGTTAAACTAATTAGCATTATGGCTCGTTAAATCTGTCTCCATCTATTTTTCCACCGTTGCGTCGCATTAACGGGACGCGGAGATTCGTAACGGTTACCGCGCGGTGTTTCGCGTTTGTCGTATATTCGCGTGAAGGAGACAGATAGCGGGAGGATAAACGCCGGCTGTGCCTCACAACGATGTCAAATGTGATGCACTGATCCTGACGTTAATTAATGCGCCCCGACACGCATCGTGCACCGCTGAGAAACAACCGTTCAGTTCGCCTCTTCGGGAAATCCTGTGTTTCCACGAATACGTCTTCCACGTTCATTATTTTCGTTTATTCATATTCCCGTAATATTTCATTACGAACTGTTACAGTTCCCCTGTTGCGGCCGCATGTGCGTCGTATCTGCAAGCCACGTCGCACTGCGACATTCTTACTCACAGCTTTTTACCGAGTACGTTGCACTCTTGCCTTCAATCCCGCTCGTCGCTCGAAAATAATACGAATATCCTAACTTCGCTAACTTACAGTATTTGTATAATAATTAGTTTACGATATAGATCGAAGTTTGCGATCTTATTCAGACGGAATACAGTGATTGGATTTCGTGCGATCGAGTGAGATTCCGGTGTGACAGGGGCAAGCGCGAATCGGTGTTAATTTCGAATTTGCAGACTGATCAATGGTCACGGAACCCCGTGGCTTCGCGGTGTTTGAGGATCGTCCGACAGTGACGCGTACATCCGTAACAAGGGGTATAGTTTTGTAATTGCCACTGAATCTCTGTTATCGTCAATATTATCCAGATATCTTGTTACGGCATTAGTATTCGCTCGGTTTCCATCTCTGACAATCAGCTTAATTGTCACGCGACGGTGCGCGCAAGCACCGCTGGTTACACGGTAAACGCGACTATTTGTAAATTGTTCGTTGCTCGAGGGGAAACGGGCGACGCTCGTTTTTCAGCTTGACGAGTTAAAAAAAAAAAACGCGAGGGAACTGCGCTCGCATTCTCCCGTTGTTCTACGAGGAGGAACGAACGGTAGGTATTTTTTAATGAAATTGGCCGTAATTAAGTATTGTTCACGGTATACGTATGTGCCGGGCGGCCGGCCGCTACGTGTTTACCCTTTTCGAAGTATTCGGAGCGACACTCTAATTAACTTCTGCGGGTCATCGGTGCGTGCGCTGCTTTTCAATTTTCCGCCGAATCGTGATTATTTTTCGCGATCAGCGAATATTTCTATCGCGACAGCTTTTATGTTATTGACAAAAAGAGAGACNCTCGAGGGGAAACGGGCGACGCTCGTTTTTCAGCTTGACGAGTTAAAAAAAGAACGCGAGGGAACTGCGAGCGCATTCTCCCGTTGTTCTACGAGGAGGAACGAACGGTAGGTATTTTTTAATGAAATTGGCCGTAATTAAGTATTGTTCATGGTATACGTATGTGCCGGGCGGCCGGCCGCTACGTGTTTACCCTTTTCGAAGTATTCGGAGCGACACTCTAATTAACTTTTGCGGGTCATCGGTGCGTGCGCTGCTTTTCAATTTTCCGCCGAATCGTGATTCGCGATCAGCGAATATTTCTATCGCGACACCTTTTATGTTATTGACAAAAAGAGAGACGGACAATGGGTTGACCAATGACGAGGATCCCTCCTTTCCGAAAGGAGGCCCGCTTTTCAGTTTTTAGTACCGCGCCACGGACGCCGAAAAACGATATCCCGTTCTCCCTCCTTCTCGCGTACAATATTTGATTAATCACTTGGCCGTATAATTAATGAAATTTAATTAAACTTGATATACCAATTACCTAAAATTAATTTTCTAATTGCGCGTACGTGTCGGTATTAAAATCTGTAATTTCGTTCGGGCGCGCTTTCCGCCGGGGCGCGAATTTATCGCGTTTATTGCGCGGAGGTCGCGAACGAAGATTTTATAAACGCCTGTTTCATTTTAATTACAGAATTATCAGTACAACGTATTTACCATTTTATACGTAAAACCACTACAAATATTGAAATACTTCCTTTATTAATCGCTCTCAATTATTGTTTGGCATCGCGTTAATCGACGCTCGTTAATACGAGCGACCCATACGACTCCGTCGGCGTTGCGTCGTCGAACGTTGGTCCCGCGACGGTCCGGTGAACGTCTTAAAAGGAGTCAGCCTGACTCTATTAGGAAGTCGCCATATTGAATGCAGGGACTCCCTACTAGAGTCAATTTGACCCCAGTTAAGTTCAATCTTCTCTCTTCTCTCTCATCTCGTCGGCCGCTGTTGTTCCCGCGCGCCTTCTTCCATCTTTTCCTCGTTTCCCTCGTCCTTCTTCGTCAGCGTCACCTTTGACGCCCACCCCCGGAGGATACATACTACCGTCGTGCTAAACACGGCATCGATCAGCCGCCGGGATTTTAATTATCGCGTCGAAACCTAATTAGCCTGACACGTAGCTCAGCGTCTCGTCCGATATTTGAGCGTAAGCCGGCTTACGATCCAACGACACTCTCGTGATCGATGCACCGCGCGACAACTATTAGGTCAGCAGAGACGCCCTTGTACCGGGTTACCGAAGGATGAACACGAGGTCTGACTTCCGCCGCGTCTCTGACCCGATTCGATCGACGGAGCCCGTCCGCGATAATCGCATGAAAACAAAGACGCAACGTCCCTTTCTTTCTCTCCCGCGAACGCGAGGTAAGGGGATCCGGTCGATTCGGAGCCGAGTTACCCCTGACTTTCCATCAGTTTGATGCGAGCAACGAACTCCCCTCCCCGTGGCCCGTTTCTCAGTATTTCCATGCGATTTTATTGACACCAGTCAGTCTGCCGAAGAGACATCGGGAGGAGCTACCGTCGGGTCATGAATTTGTGAAATTGGAAAGCTGTCTGTTTCTCTTCTACCTATTTTACACTTTCCATCGTGCCTTCGATCCGCCGCCGCCGCCGCCGCCGCCGCCGTTCGTTTCAGCTGTACTCATATTCCATCCCGTTTCCCGGTGAATGTACCACCAGAAAAAGGCGACCGAACTTTCGGATATCGAGAACGTTGACAGCTCTCCGCCTTCTCCACGCGCGCGCGCGCGCGCGCTGCTTGTTTGAATTTCATAGCGAGGGGAACATGGAAATACGCAGTGGCCAGGATTTTCCAGATAGCTACGAACACAGTACAAGAAAGAACAGTAGGTTCGCTTTGTCAAAAAGTGTACTAATGAGTGACGTGACAATTGAACGTCCGTGAAAAATATTAATACTGTTTATTTATTCATTCATTGTTGAACGAAAAAATTTGCCTACTGTCCACTGTTCTTTCTCTCTCTCTCTCTCTCTCTTGTACGGTAACAAATAATCTAGGGGCGAACAGGATGGAGACATACTAAGTAAGATCCTCGTTCGCTATTATTAAGCTAGCTGCCGTCTCCTTCGAGCGATTATCTCGTTTGTTTACTCGCCCAGAGGATCAGCCAAACATCTCTGAGCTATTTTATCGCCGACCCATCTCGCATTCTATTAACCAGAGCTTTTATCGCGGATCTATCGGCAACGTTATGAAATCTAAAAGCCGCACGCGTGTCGCGAATTTATTTACATAGATAATATTGTTCCACGGCGCCTGCTGCTGGTAATATTTATGCGTCCATAATAACTCGGCCCGTTCGTTCCATCGCACCTCCTCCGGCCCGGAGCTTTCCCTGACCCGTTTTATGAACCCGCGAGGCGCGCGATTCGCATCCTTCCATTCAATCCACTCGCATCGTCGACGCACGCAGTTACGCGTTACGTCAATCACTGCGTCGAACGCTGTGTCCAGCGTTGCAACGACTGTTATTAAACGGGACCGTATTAATTTTGATTACGCGACGCGAACGACGGGTCTGATCGCGGAATCGCGTCCTCGACGTTATTGCGTCGGCTGATCCTTGAACCGCCTTCCGAGTTCGATAAGAGCGGCAAAGTCGACCTTTGGGATTCTGTCTGGCAAAAGCTTATATGCAAGCTCTCCCGCTCGTGCAAACTACCGGCCGGAGGGATCGCGTGCTCGCGTGCCGCGGTTTCGACCGATTACGGTCCTATCGAAACGCGCGCGCAAAAAGGCTCGTATCTCGCGATTCGGTATCGCTCGATTCCCGGCAAAACTTCATATCCGACGTAACGTTGTTCGTGACACGAATTATGAAAACTGTTGCTATTTTCGGTCGGGTCTCGCGGCGGCGTACTTCGATCCAATAAGCCCGTGCCGTACCGAATCGGTGCACGCGTTCATAAATAATGCGGAACGAAAGCCGGAGGCAATATTTCTCGAGATTTGTTTAATAAATTCTTGTCGTGCCGTTAGTCCCGGGATAAGATGCAGCGTTCGATTAAACGGGCCGGTTCTTTTTTCGCTCGCTCGGCGGTCGCGTGAGCCACGAGGGCGGATGGCAATATAGTGGAAACATACGTTTAAACAGGCTCGTTTAACGGGACGATTGTGTAGCAGGAGTAAGCCATTCTGGTCGAACATCGGCTCGGAGCCGGAGAAACAGCTGGTACGGGAGATTCGATAAAGTACATAATAAAATACAGCGTCGCGACGCGACGCGACGCGCAGGTGGAAAGGGGGACGTCGATGGGGATTGGTCACGACAACGTGCAATAATGTCGTTCCTTCGGCAATTTCTTCGGTAAGAGCTCAGGAAGCTCGTGGAACAAAGTGCCGGAGATGGCACTGCAACATTTTCTCCCTTTCTCTGTCTCCCGCCAGAATCGAAAAGCCAAGGGATCGATCTGTCAGAGAAAAACGTCCACCTTTGTTTCCGTTCACGATTTCACTTGACACTCGAGGCGCATTTGAACGATCATAATCTATTAGATCGGTATCGTTGTCTCAAAAGTTGTACACACATTGAAATTAGTTTTTAACCAATTTATTATATAAGGATGACAAAAGCGAAAAGGATCAATGAAAATTCTAACTACCTCTGCAATTTTCCAAATAGGAAAGCACGGACATCTTGAAGGCCGATAAATTCTTCCTTTATTGCAGAGGAGAAAATCGATTTTATTAAAACTGCAGACGTCATGAATCTTCGAACGCACGACGACGTTGCACCGATATTGATATTCGAAACGCTGGTCCATTAAATTGTGACACTGTGTACATCGATCGCCGGCGAGAGAATGACACCGGCATTTTTTTTCACGACAATACTGCCAAAGATCGTGATATACTGCCGGTTATCCGCGACGATAAATTTCGAGGTATCACATTAGAATCCCCAGTTCCATACGGCTACTCCTATTTCATGCTGTCTGTTTCTTGTTGAATTTATGTTCGCTCGGTTAGCCGGTCGTCCGTCGATTTTCAAAACACGGATATTCCCCCTTTTGCCGAATCATTAGCTGAGCGCCGATTTCGTGCATTTATAGAGGAACCGGTGTCTCTCGGCTCCGCTCGCATTACAAATTTATTGTTGCATTTAGATGGAAACGTTAAACGCCAATTGGGATTTATTTCGCTTACACCGTATATATTATTGCAACACTACATCTCTCGAAGCGAAGTTGCTAATGCAGCGCATCGCGTCGGATATGCGCCGGTATTGTTTGTACAACAGCGGTCGCAATTTATGAACATCAGCAGCTACCAGGCACAGAAATCGAAACGGTTGCGCAAGTTTGCGTTCGCGTCATTGTTATAGAAACGAATCAAATTAGCTTTCCTTGAAAATTATTCCTCGTCGGAAGTTTGCGCGCCGGTAACACTTGATGTTTGCCAACAATTATTGACCGACCGGTTGCAACGGTATCGTTCCGAATCATCGCGAGTTTCGTGTTTATTCGAATTCTCGCGGAAAAATTATTTTATAAAGTTGAGACAATATCCGTGAAAATTAACAGGATTTCTCTCTGATATTTGCATGAACGTTTGTTGTTCCGAATAATTGGAAAGGAAGTAATCAGTTTAGAGAGTACTTAATCGAATATTTGTCGAGAGCACACTTTTGTTCCATTAACGTTAACTAAAGATTGAACGGGGAAATTTTTAATTAGAAGAATCTATCAAGTGTAGCCGTGCTGGGATCCGTGCGTAGACCGTCGCGTCGTTCCGCAGCGAACAATCGTGACGAACGGGTGTTGGCCCGTCGCCATTATCTGCAGAATTTTTAATTAATTGAAGAACGAGAGGCGACGCGACGTCGTTAACTTTAACCAATCAGGAAATTTGGTTATATTAGAACGAAGTAATCGCGACGGCTAGACCGCGAATTTTTATGTGTAATAAAAAAAAGTGCATTTCAGATAGGANTTCCGCAGCGAACAATCGTGACGAACGGGTGTTGTTGGCCCGTCGCCATTATCTGCAGAATTTTTAATTAATTGAAGAACGAGAGGCGACGCGACGTCGTTAACTTTAACCAATCAGGAAATTTGGTTATATTAGAACGAAGTAATCGCGACGGCTAGACCGCGAATTTTTATGTGTAATAAAAAAAAGTGCATTTCAGATAGGAACTCCTATTGCTGCAATATGCATTCAGGTTTTATATACTTCTGTGCATCGGCGTTCCACTTTTCCGCCGGAATAATTGTTCCATGAATGCGTGCAATCCGCGGTCTGGTAATAAGATTGCCGGTCGCGTTTTTCCTTAATTGGTTAGCAATCATCCGGGGTTTAATCGAGACCGACGTTCCGGTATTTTTAATTATCCTACGTAAGAATATTCTCGTGAGGGGTCCCGACGTGGAATTTCCCGATTCGTCTAACGAAATCTCTTCTCGGCGATCATTAGCCAGGGCTCGTAATCGGATTTTGTTTGATCCTGTGGTGCCGGCGCGATTACCCAAGAAAAGCTTCTTGCAGCCCCGGCTAGCTTCCCGCTTAAGAATACATCTCCATTCCCAAAGGGATCGGCTCCCGATGTTATTATACCCGGAGCTTTTTTTTTTGTTCGTTGTTGGGCCGGGGGCGAGGGATTCCCCGGGAAATATCGTAAAAAGACTTTCGCGAAGGATTTCGGTGTCTCGTTTAATGAAGTATCAATCTTTATTAATTCTGACCGACCGATCCCGGGACGTCGTCGTCGCGTTGAACTTTGGCCCCGACGAAACGGGATCCGGATTATCGCGTCGCCCGCGGGAAATGGCCAGGTCTCGGCGGAATTTCTATAATTTGCGCGGTTTAAGTGTATCCTGGCCGGGAGTGGATTCAAAATCGTTCGGAACTCGAGTCCCGGGTAATGAGATACCTGGATAAGGTTCCGTTTTACGCGCGAGAGGGAGTGATATTTCAGAAACGGAACGATGCTTGTACACCCGGCCGCGCGGATGCAAAGAGCGGTTTCAATTTTCGCAATCTGCAGTTTCCGCCGAATTTCAATGAGAGCCAGCCCCCGTCCCGATTCCGGTCAGTCCGTTAGTAGCGCGTTTACGACGCGAGGGAGGCCCGAGAGAAATTTCCGGATTTAATATCGTTAAGAGGTTCTCGGTCGAGCATATTTGTAACGCCGTGGAAACCTCTGTTCTCCACGTCAACGGCAGCCGTTCCCCGTTAGCTCTCGATCGGCCTCGAAACGCGGATATCTTCGCGCGCCGCGGATATATAATTTTAGGGCCACTCGACGAACAAACGCGGCGGCCGAAAGATTTAATTGCCGCGACGTCTGCGCCGATTATTCGAGAGTTATTCGTTTAATGCGTACAATGCGGACCGCTATTTTTCCCCCGATTATACGGTGTAAGAGCCCTCGATTCCATCTGGGTCATGTCAACGCCGCTGACTACGTCCTGACAGGACAATACATCAGAATTGACAATGGTACGATTTCGCGTGACATCCGTTTGTCCTTTTCCATCTCCCCCGCTCTTTGTCCCGGCCCGCGCTCTCCTCTCTCTTTTTTTTTTTTTTCATCCGCGGACGTTTGTTTCGCGGTAAATCGGTCGCGTTCGGGGAGCGTTCGAACGCGAGACGGGGTTCATTGTGCGCCGGTTTATGGCGAAAGAAATTATCTTTCCACGACGGGTTTCCGTAATGCTCAAAACAAATATCTCGAATTCGCGACGATTAAACAAATTCTACAAACGTTTGTCGTTCCTTTTCTACGCGAACCGCCGCCCGTTTTCCCGGCCCGGGGAAACAAAAAAAAAAGAGAGAGAGAGACTCGGTTTGCTGCGGAGCCCGGAAACCGTGATCGCCTTTTGTTGCGCGTCCCGCGATAAACAATTCCGTTTCAGGGCACAGCTCGCGTAAATGTTTCACCGATGTCCTCGCGAGAACTTGCCGAACGTTCGTTCGTCAACCGAATTCACCGTAGCGCAAACGTGTCAAAGAGTTCTCTTTCTGCGGCGCTCTGCAGTAACGCGGCGATCAAGTTAAAAAGTGAAAAAGTCACCGGATTTAATTCGCGAGTTCTGAAAAAACGCGGCGAATTTTTCGTGTGTGCGCCTGACAGAATCGAGTTTACCTTCGAAAACTGGCACACACGGGCGGTAGATTGTTTCGCGTCTTAGCTTGGAAATCGCGCTATTCACCGCGGCACGAACGGAAATTAGCTCGCTGCCGCCGGTTTATACGCGCGCGCGCGCGCGCGGGCTCTCGTGATAAACAGCCGCGCGGTGGAAACTGGAAACGCGTACGTGCACGCGTGTGGACATATTTAGATGTGGAGGAACAGGCCGCGAACGTGACGGGCTGCTCCGGCAGCGTGCCGCTACGTAATCAAATTTGCATTTTAAGTCGGTGCCGTTCCCGCTGGAAAGGTCGCCTCCTCTCCTCCTCCAGCGTACGAGCGCGAACGAGTAAGCGCCTAGAAACTCGCCCATCTCGAACAATTTATCTTTTCGGTGACGTTTGCCGGATTAACGTCTACTTGTCCGACGAATAATTCCGCTTCTATCCGCGAGCCGCAGTTTTCTACGTATTAACAATTGTCCCCGAATTCTTTGGGAACGCNTGTCAAAGAGTTCTCTTTCTGCGGCGCTCTGCAGTAACGCGGCGATCAAGTTAAAAAGTGAAAAAGTCACCGGATTTAATTCGCGAGTTCTGAAAAAACGCGGCGAATTTTTCGTGTGTGCGCCTGACAGAATCGAGTTTACCTTCGAAAACTGGCACACACGGGCGGTAGATTGTTTCGCGTCTTAGCTTGGAAATCGCGCTATTCACCGCGGCACGAACGGAAATTAGCTCGCTGCCGCCGGTTTATACGCGCGCGCGCGCGCGCGGGCTCTCGTGATAAACAGCCGCGCGGTGGAAACTGGAAACGCGTACGTGCACGCGTGTGGACATATTTAGATGTGGAGGAACAGGCCGCGAACGTGACGGGCTGCTCCGGCAGCGTGCCGCTACGTAATCAAATTTGCATTTTAAGTCGGTGCCGTTCCCGCTGGAAAGGTCGCCTCCTCTCCTCCTCCAGCGTACGAGCGCGAACGAGTAAGCGCCTAGAAACTCGCCCATCTCGAACAATTTATCTTTTCGGTGACGTTTGCCGGATTAACGTCTACTTGTCCGACGAATAATTCCGCTTCTATCCGCGAGCCGCAGTTTTCTACGTATTAACAATTGTCCCCGAATTCTTTGGGAACGCCGCGTGTTTTCGTAATGAAATTTGAAACCGAGCCCCGGACGCCACGAATCGGCAGAAAACGAGCGAGCGAGCGAACGCGATTACAACAGAGTCGATCGTTTTCGCAGACGGGTGGAAAAGCGCGTTTAGCGAAATAAACGCATTAATCGGCTTTGGGCCGCGGTCGAACGGTCAAATGAACGGTATTTTTCGCGCTCGGGCAACGGTCGAGCGGGCGGCCGGTCCGTGAACGGGACGTCATTATCGCGTATTGTTCGCGATCGGAACGTTGTTGCCTCCTCCGAAAGTTTGCAGTGAAAATAATCGGCTGGTCGAGGATTATTCGTTAGCGTCATTACCAGGGGGCCGAAGTGGGACGATTACGAAACCGCGAACGGCCCGTGAACAATGGGCGTTCGCCGTTGATCAAACGGTTACGTATCATCGGCCCGGTCACGACTAATTAGCGTGATTGCAGCCGCCGAAACACCCCGTCTCTCTCTCTCTCTCTCTCTCTCGCGCTCGAATCATGAAATCAGCTTCGTTAGATAATTACTCTATTTCCTATTGACACCGCGGATCAGCGAGGGTAGGTAAACCCGGCCGGCCGCACTCCGCTCTAACGTTTAAACCCGGCGCTCGAACAGCTATAGTTAATCCGCGGCCCGCGGATTGTTTGTGATTCTTGTTACTCGTATCGATGAAATTTTCAATGAGCGTTTGGCAATTAGCATGCGCGTTCGTGATCCGTCATTAACTCCGCCGGCCGACACGCCGCGGCGTCACGCGTACGCCTCGGCGACGAGCAAGTTGCCCCGAGAATTAAAATGTGTGGCGCGACACGAGCCGGCAATTAATATTCTTGGAAGAGATCGATCTCGGGGCAATAGTAAACTCGGAGAATCATTTTTCAAGCGTGGCGCGACACGGGAACGGTGAGATTTACCGCAGCTGGCGGCGAACATTACGGTTTACACGGTAATCTTTCGCGGCTCGATCGCGGAAATCTTCGAGCGAGCGGGAGACGGGGCGGCGGAGGGTGGGATAAAATATTAGATTCCGAGCGCGGTGACGGATGGCGCGGGGGTGGAATTAATTCCGTCAATGTCTGCTCGGAAATCGTGGAAAGCGATATAATCGATGGAGTCGATAAGTATCCGTGGAATGAGTATTCTTATCGGTAATGCCCGCGGAAAATGGGGATGAAATTCCGTTTGGAGAAATGGAGAGCAGGCAGGCAGGTATTCCGGCAGGTCGTATCCGGCGAATCCATCGGCAAACGGAGGGGCCAGGTGTTCGTATTCCGGCGGGCAGCAGCCGTGAAAAGGCGGTCGCCGCGAAAATCGGTAGGGAATCTTTTGTCCTCGAAAAATGCCACGCGCGGCGTATCTTCGCGAGAACGCGGCGGAGAGCCCCGCGAGAATCGAAAGGAAAATGAAGCTCCGTAATTGAAAATTTCCAGTTACCGCGCGGAGAGAATCGGCTCGCTCATTTCCTACGCGATGATTCCGAACTTTCCGAAATAGACTCTCTCTCGGCCGCGTTTAAAATAACTAGCCCGAGGTCAACGGAACACACACCCGTAAACCGGAGTCTTCGCGGAGTTATTTTCCCGTGTACGTGTGCTCGCGTATATCGCGGGGAGATGCTCTGGAAAAATATCCCGCTTTAACGTGCCTTTTTAGACGGGCGCCGAGCCGAACCTTTGAAATTTTCGAGCGTTTCTCCCGGTAAGGTACTCGATAGACGCGGCGCGTATAGACGTATCTCGCGTGCCTTCGGGCTTTCGGGAGCTTGCGTGCATTTGTAAATAAGCGCGAGACTTTCGATTCGGAGCATTTTATCATTCGTACGCTCTTTCCAGTTACTACTTTCCCCGTACAATGGCTCGCATTTCCCAACGAGTTTCCTTTGAGCGCGGATCGATCTCATCGTACGAGTTCTGCTCTATGCCTTCTATTATGGTTTATCTATATTCTCTTTATCTGAATTCGAACCGTTACCGTTACCGTCCCGGCGACGACGCCTAATATTCAAAGAAAGGTAGCTGCACAGTTATCACCTTACCTTGTCCCTGATTTCCTGCCGGATCTTCTCTCGTTCCTCCTCCATTTTTCGGTGCTTCTCCTTTCTTCGCTCCTCGGCCTCCCTGATGGCTTCTTGCCTTTCTCTCTCGGCCTCTTCTTCCTTCTCCTTATCATCGTCGTCTCCGCCTTCGCCACCAACGGCTCCTGCGAAACAAAAGACGACAATACGTATTACTCCGCTCTCTTTCTTCGTCCCCGAGCGGGTCGTTTAGCGATAATTGATCGTCCCGGAAAGACCGGAGTCGATGTTGAAAAAAAGAAGTGAAGCGTTCGTTGTTTTGCCTCGGTTGTTAGTTCGTCTCAGTCCCATTTAGGTTATATCCTCGGTGTACAAACCACAGGGATAATAGACGACGAGAAACTAACGGTTTACCCTCGGGAGCAAACATTGTAAATCAGCCTGATAGCTGCGACGCTATCCCCGTCGAGTTTATACACCGTTTACAGAGCTACGTCAAGTTTCCGATGAAAATTATTTCGCTACAACCAGCGGAATCGATTTTCGACGGACACGAGAACTCCTTCGTTCGAGACGGGCAAAAAGAATTGCGTTGTTTATCCGAATAATTAGTAGTAGTAGAGTTCGTTTCACGGGAAGCATCAGAAATCAGGTTTATCCAGCGGAATTGAAATTCTCGATTGTGGCGAAGAATATCGAGTTAACGATTCCCCGGAGAGACAGACTTCTCAAATTTCTGCCTTTTCCCCGATTAATTCGATTCTCTCTCGGCTCCCTCGCGGGAACCCAAGAGTCGTAACTCCGTTCGAAAGGGCCATTTATGATCGAGTTCACGTTCGACTTGATAACCGGAGTGGAAAAAAGGAACGAAATCGGTCGCGCTCACTCGAGGCGATGGAAATGCCGGAGCTTCGAACGGTCTTAACGAAGTTTTATTAGTTTACCGAAAGATTAAGCGGATTCGCGGTGAGTTCCCCGCCTATTACTCGTCCGACGCCGCCGGAGGAGAGAGAGAGAGAGAGAGGGAGAGAGAGAATCCCTCTCGTAGGTAAAATCGTGTTTACAGCGGGAACACATCCGGCCATTATTTTACCCGGAATGCGATACGAGCGTAAAAATAAGGAAGCTGTTTGCGAATCCGTTAGCCTGGCCACTCTTCTCTCTCCGTCGCTCTCTTTACTCTGTACCATTGGCGAAATTAATGGCCAAACCGAGGGAGACCTCTCTCTCGCGTTTCTTAAACAAATGCCGGCGCGGATGTGTTTACGGTAGCAAAAATTGCGATGTAATCGGTAAGGCGAATCATTTGTCAGCGGCCAAGACGAATGAGTTTCTCGCATTGCATAATATAATGGGGCACGCGAATTCTCGGCGTGTGCATACCTATACATACATATACGTCGTCTGTAGCTACGGTCAGGCTTGAAAGTGAATTATCGCGGGTGAAAAAATTCGCAAACACACCGTCCAGCGTTATTATTCATTTACACGTCCGTCATGCTTAACGTTGAGGCGTGACGGCACTCCATCGAACAACGTGAGGTTCGCGTGACAGGATTTTCGCGAGCGGGGGACGCTCGATTTCACGACGAAACGGTGACGCCGCGCGCCGCTCGCTCGATCGAGAAGAGATTTTCACGAAATTTCACGCAACGCTTTGACGACGCGGCGTGTGTAACGTTGGCAATATCAGGGGAAAGGTAGACTCGCAGGGGACTCTCGGTTGAAGAGGAGCGAGAGAGGGATTCGTCTTTCCTGCTGTCTGCCGGAGAATGATGTGCCAGGACCTCCGGGCTCGAGGAAATTAATACTACTTCTGTCCCGGCGCCGTCTACCATTTTCCCCTTTTCTTTACGTGCTATCTCGTCCCTTCTATTTGCACTGTTTCCCGCAGCACTGGTTTCCCACTAGCGCAGTTGGAAAGGTACTTTGAAGTCCGAGCCAGATACGACGTTCATTCTCTCCTAGTCCTAGACCCTCTCCCAACCCTTCCGTTTTTCTGCTACGGCCTTCCTCCCGTCCTTTAAGATTTTTCTACTTCCTAAACCAGTTCCACGTTCTCATAATTATCTTCTTTTTGCATCGTCTTACAGTAATTTCGTTTGTTCCGCGCGTCCTCTCTCTCTCTCTCTCTCTCGCGTGCCTCTCCCCGGGCCACCGCTAAATACTCGTTACTTCTTTGCGCCGTAATTTTATGTACCCTTAAAGGACGTTTTAATCGAGGGAAACCGCGCATTGACCAGAGTTTACCGTGCGATAACTCGCATTACAAACCACTGCCCGTTTCTTCTGCTCTTTTTTCCCGCGTAAGTCCTGCTCGGTTAATTAATTAATTACGCCGGCTGGCTTTTAACGCTACGCCACTTAATCGTTCCCTTCCGCCTAACTGGCGCGCCGTTAACTCTCTTTACATCGCCGGTACGTCGCGGTACATTTACATTATTACATGATCCCGTCACGTCCGCCGTGTCTTATCTCACCGTTTCGCCGTGCCAACTCCCGATGGAGCAGCCCGGGCTTTTCCGAAAAATTCGTTCCCAGAGAAATAAAATCCACTTATCTCTTTGTCCACTCGACCGTACGTTCGATCCCGTTCATCCATCATACCCGGGGCTTTAATTAAATTTACTTATTTCGCTCGACGCCGATTTCCGTCTGTCCTCTCGAATCCCCGACCCGGTTCGAGCCCCCGTCAAACGTCACGGGCCCGCGAGATCAAACGACCACGACGACGACGACGTAAAATTCACTTTTTCATATTACATCCGCCGAATCGATGGACCTCGTCGATCAGTTCGCTCATTTTATCTCGTCCCGCTTTTTAGCCATTAGCCCCGCGCGGCGTAACGTTCCCCCGTTTACGGTTATTTTTCCCACCGCGAACGTTTCCCCACGCAAATGTACCGTTCGGAACGATGGGAATAAAAATTTTCGGTACCGGCGACGGGGGGTCGCGCCGCGTCGTTTCGTCTCGTCGGCTCGATTTATACGAACGACGCTTTTGAAGCCTCATCTCTTGGGCGCGATCGTGCAACAAGAATCGGCCGTAATAGCGAAGCGGGGACAATTGCTCGCCGCGCAAATGGAGCGACGGAGGAACGTCATTCTCGCGGATCCTTTCGCGATTTCGCACCGATTCCCATCGATCGCTGGATTCTCGTTCCTCGAGGAGGGCTCGTTAATCTTCCTGTCAGATCTGATTAATACCCACGCTTACAGCCGCGCCTAATATCCGTATTTTTATACGTTAAAAAGGCGTGTCGACTGACACACATTGGATAATCGTTACTTAAAATTCTTTTACGCCGTGAATAAATCCGTATATTCTCGTATTTTGGCAAACGATAATTTTGATTTATCCACTGTGCACATTTTGCGTCGTGGAAATTTTGTAACAGCGTCGCGTAACCGTAATACGCGCAATGACGACGGGACGCGAGAATGGATGATGCATAAGTATATTCGATACGAATCATCATTAAGCGAAATGCGCAGGCGAAACGCGAAAGTCTCGCGGCGAAATACTTTTTTTTATCTCGTCTCTCGACGGGGTTTCAATAGCGGGCGATGATTTAAAAGCGGCCGCGGATGGAGTCATCCACGGTTTCTGGTCGATATTTTCAATGGCGACGAGTCAACCCCCGGCGGCTGTCCCTTCTCGCCATCCACCCCCCTTCTCCGTATCTTCGCATGTAGGCCAAGAGTCCGCTGGCTGCAGTTTTTTGTTCCCGACTCGAATCGCGACGACGACGGCGGNTTACGGTTATTTTTCCCACCGCGAACGTTTCCCCACGCAAATGTACCGTTCGGAACGATGGGAATAAAAATTTTCGGTACCGGCGACGGGGGGTCGCGCCGCGTCGTTTCGTCTCGTCGGCTCGATTTATACGAACGACGCTTTTGAAGCCTCATCTCTTGGGCGCGATCGTGCAACAAGAATCGGCCGTAATAGCGAAGCGGGGACAATTGCTCGCCGCGCAAATGGAGCGACGGAGGAACGTCATTCTCGCGGATCCTTTCGCGATTTCACACCGATTCCCATCGATCGCTGGATTCTCGTTCCTCGAGGAGGGCTCGTTAATCTTCCTGTCAGATCTGATTAATACCCACAGCTTACAGCCGCGCCTAATATCCGTATTTTTATACGTTAAAAAGGCGTGTCGACTGACACACATCGGATAATCGTTACTTAAAATTCTTGTACGCCGTGAATAAATCCGTATATTATCGTATTTTGGCAAACGATAATTTTGATTTATCCACTGTGCACATTTTGCGTCATGGAAATTTTGCAACAGCGAAGCGTAATCGTAATACACGCAATGACGACGGTGCATAAGTATATTCGATACGAATCATCATTAAGCGAAATGCGCAGGCGAAACGCAAAAGTCTCGCGGCGAAATACTTTTTTTTTATCTCGTCTCTCGACGGGGTTTCAATAGCGGGCGATGATTTAAAAGCGGCCGCGGATGGAGTCATCCACGGTTTCTGGTCGATATTTTCAATGGCGACGAGTCAACCCCCGGCGGCTGTCCCTTCTCGCCATCTACCCCCCTTCTCCGTATCTTCGCATGTAGGCCAAGAGTCCGCTGGCTGCAGTTTTTTGTTCCCGACTCGAATCGCGACGACGACGGCGGCGGATCATTACGCGGAACGAAATGCAGTGGCGAACACTTTTTCTCCTCCCCGCCGAGCGCGCACGCATCCTTAACGATTTCGCGTTAAACCTCGCGGCGCGATATAATTAAAAAGTGTTCCAGTCTCGCCGAATTGAACGGCTTGTTTATTCGTCGACGAATTATCAAAGTGCCTTAGACGAGGTTTTTTTCCCGGAGAACGTCGTCGCCCGAAGGGCCTCAACAAAATTCGCCGCAACCACCCCTTCGCTTCAAATTAGAAACGTTCACGGTTCGAGTATTCAAACGAGGCCGTTCCGTGTCTTTCGAAACAGTGACCCAGTTTTTCCCCGCAGTTTTTAAAGGAAAGTCGCGGACGCGGCGTTCCCCGCGAGCCCGGTAACGCGGGACAAAAGGCGAGGGGGTTCCACGAGAAAATACCGACATGGAAAATAGAAAAAAATCGGGCTCGCGATTCGTTCTTCAAAGTCCTCCATTGTTTTTTATCCGTCATGCAAACGGCGGCGACAATATGGACGGTCGGGACAAATTTAGCGGTGGGAGTGGGGTGAAACGGGGGTGCATAAAGGGTGCAACGCAAAGGAAACAACGGCGGCCTCGATAGTCATCGGTAATCACCCATGTGCCGCGACTGCGATGAAACCGACGAAAAGCAATCTCCGACGTTGCACTACCAGCCCCCTTCGTCCCTCGTTCTCTTTTTTTTACTGTTGCCAGGAGCTCTGATCAACCCTCGGGGATTATACTAATCGGCGATCCGATTTGGCCGTCGAGGAGCGCGTTTGATTTATGCGTTTTCTTGAAAGTCGCGGAACAACCCTCTCATCTGCATAGTCGGAAAATGGTGCAGATGGTCGAACCGTTTCGTTTTCATAGCCGACTGTGGTTTTTTTGTTTTGTTCGCATCCGACACGGTCGAACGTGTGGGGTAGGTCGAGCGCAAAGCGTTCAGCGTCGCCGTGGAAGTTTCGGAAAAAAGTTATTTGGACGCGGGAACGTTCACGCGCGGCCGTATGTTGCCGGCGAAAAACCCGTTACGCAGAGATTAATGAAAGCTCTTCCTTCTTTTTCATTTCCGCCCCCGGGGGAAAAAAGCTAACGAGCATTTTTCAAAAGACGAGCAGCTTTCTCAAGAATCGGTACGATTAAACGCGCTGCTCCGGATTCTCGTTTGGGAAACGCGAGTTTTTTCTTTGCCATTCTTTTTTCCACCGAGCGGAGCTCTCGAATTCTTGCCGTCCGGCGAGACGGCAGAAATGGTCGGGTATGCGGGTTTGGACACTTTTGTCTGTTAAAATGAAATTCTCCGGCAATCGTCCGGGGGTCTACGGGGATAGAGAACGGGGGCGGCCGCGCGCGTTGCCTCGCAAAAATACCGGTATACGTTCCTATAGCGTACAGGTAGTTTAGGTATTTGAAACGGGGAAGCGATTGCACCCGCGGGGAATTTCGAAAAGAGTAAGAGCGCACTCGAATTAATCGTCCGGCGAGAGCGATTTTAATTACGCGGCAATGCTGCGCATCAGAGGAGAAACAAGAAACGGACACACGCGCACACGGCCCGGCTCTCCTCTTTAACAGCCGGGCCGTGGAATTAGCCGGTTGCGCGGGAATTCTGTTCATCCAATTATTGTACAACCTATATGTATAATTAATAAATCTCGTTCGTTTCGACTCGACGCGTGTTTATCTTTTAAATATCGGCGTATATATTTGCCATAATTTCCGTGATTGAGGCGTAGTCAATTTCGAGGTTTGACTAATTAACGTTAAATAACGTTCCCCGATAAAAGCGTGAAACTAAA